>OZ025259.1:37267971-37290675 GCA_964019135.1 Arenicola marina | reverse complement strand
CCCCCGCCCCCCCATGGCCACCGGCCAGCTCCTCAGTGAGTCACATAACACCCCCGCCCCCGCCCCCCATGACCACCGGCCAGCTCCTCAGTGAGTCACATAACACCCCCGCCCCCGCCCCCCCATGACCACCGGCCAGCTCCTCAGTGAGTCACATAACACCCCCGCCCCCGGCCCCCCATGGCCACCGGCCAGCTCCTCAGTGAGTCACATAACACCCCCGCCCCCGCCCCCCCATGGCCACCGGCCAGCTCCTCAGTGAGTCACATAACACCCCCGCCCCCGCCCCCCCATGGCCACCGGCCAGCTCCTCAGTGAGTCACATAACACCCCCGCCCCCGCCCCCCCATGGCGACCGGCCAGCTCCTCAGTGAGTCACATAACACCCCCGCCCCCGCCCCCCCATGGCGACCGGCCAGCTCCTCAGTGAGTCACATAACACCCCCGCCCCCGCCCCCCCATGGCCACCGGCCAGCTCCTCAGTGAGTCACATAACACCCCTCCCCCCCACATACACACACGCTAGCCGAGCCACCGCTGCTGTTATTGATGTATCTCACAAACAAAATGTATATAGCACAATAATCCATTAATAATACTTGTAAACTAATGAGAAAACATCGAAAGGCATATCACGTCCTAGTCTGTACATGATGGAACCGCCTGTCGCCCATGTTGCCGAGTATAATAACATATAACATATAGTGACAAAGTAATTTTAACGTTTATTACTGTTTTTGCATGGTCAGATCTGAAGTCCGGAGAGCCGAGTTGCCCGGATGTGAAGTGTCCCGCGCTGCCCACGGGATCCTACTGCAGACCTGTGACGTCACCAGGCGCCTGCTGCCCCAAGTGTGGTAGGTCACCATGGTTACCGGGCTTTCTCACGTGTCGCACGTGCTGGTATATGCTGTAGGCCACTCACTTGCTATAGGCTGTAGGCCACTCACCTCCGTGCTGTTATAGGCTGTAGGCCACTCACCTGTTATAGGTTGTAGGCCACTCACCTGTTATAGGCTGTAGACCACTCACCTGTTATAGGCTGTAGACCACTCACCTGTTATAGGCTGTAGACCACTCACCTGTTATAGGCTGTAGGCCACTCACCTGTTATAGGCTGTAGGCCACTCACCTCCGTGCTGTTATAGGCTGTAGGCCACTCACCTCCCGGCTGTTATAGGCTGTAGGCCACTCACCTCCGTGCCGTTATAGGCTGTAGGCCACTCACTTGCTATAGGCTGTAGGCCACTCACCTCCGTGCCGTTATAGGCTGTAGACCACTCACTTGCTATAGGCTGTAGGCCACTCACCTCCGTGCCGTTATAGGCTGTAGGCCACTCACTTGCTATAGGCTGTAGGCCACTCACCTCCGTGCCGTTATAGGCTGTAGACCACTCACCTGTTATAGGCTGTAGGCCACTCACCTCCCGGCTGTTATAGGCTGTAGGCCACTCACCTCCGTGCCGTTATAGGCTGTTGACCACTCACCTGTTATAGGCTGTAGGCCACTCACCTCCCGGCCGTTATAGGCTGTAGACCACTCACTTGCTATAGGCTGTAGGCCACTCACCTCCGTGCCGTTATAGGCTGTAGACCACTCACCTGTTATAGGCTGTAGGCCACTCACCTCCCGGCCGTTATAGGCTGTAGACCACTCACTTGCTATAGGCTGTAGGCCACTCACCTCCGTGCCGTTATAGGCTGTAGACCACTCACCTGTTATAGGCTGTAGGCCACTCACCTCCCGGCCGTTATAGGCTGTAGACCACTCACTTGCTATAGGCTGTAGGCCACTCACCTCCGTGCCGTTATAGGCTGTAGACCACTCACCTGTTATAGGCTGTAGGCCACTCACCTCCGTGCCGTTATAGGCTGTAGACCACTCACCTGTTATAGGCTGTAGGCCACTCACCTCCGTGCCGTTATAGGCTGTAGGCCACTCACCCCCGTGCTGTTATAGCTTGTAGATCACTCACCTTCGTGCTGTTATAGGCTGTAGGCCACTCACCTCCGTGCTGTTATAGGCTGTAGGCCACTCACCTCCATGCCGTTATAGGCTGTAGGCCACTCACCCCCGTGCTGTTATAGGTTGTAGGTCACTCACCTCCGTGCTGTTATAGGCTGTAGGCCACTCAGCCCCGTGCTGTTATAGGCTGTAGGCCACTCACCCCCGTGCTGTTATAGACTGTAGGCCACTCACCTGTTATAGGCTGTAGGCCACTCACCCTCGTGCTGTTATAGGCTGTAGGCCACTCACCTCCCGGCTGTTATAGGCTGTAGGCCACTCACCCCCGTGCTGTTATAGGCTGTAGGCCACTCACCCCCGTGCTGTTATAGGCTGTGGGCCACTCCCCTCGTGCTGTTATAGGCTGTAGGCCACTCACCCCCGTGCTGTTATAGGCTGTGGGCCACTCCCCTCGTGCTGTTATAGGCTGTAGGCCACTCACCCCCGTGCTGTTATAGGCTGTAGGCCACTTACATTTTAAAGGTTGTAGGTCACTCACCTGTTATAGGCTGTAGGCCACTCACATGTTATAGGTTGTAGACCACTCACCTGTTATAGTTTCTAGGCCAGTTACCCCCGTGCTGTTATAGGCTGTAGGCCACTCACCTGTTATAGGTTGTAGGTCACTCACCTGTTATAGGCTGTAGGCCACTCACCTGTTATAGGTTGTAGGCCACTGACCCCCGTGCTGTTATAGGTTGTAGGTCACTCATCCCCGTGCTGTTATAGGCTGTAGGCCACTCACCTGTTATAGGTTGTAGGCCACTCACCTGTTATATGCTGTAGACCACTCTCCCCCGTGCTGTAATAGGCTGTAGGCCACTCACCTGTTATAGGTTGTAGGCCACTCACCCGCGTGCTGTTATAGGCTGTAGGCCACTCACCTGTTATAGGTTGTAGGCCAGTTACCTGTTATAGATTGTAGGCCACTCACCCCCGTGCTGTTATAGGCTGTAGGCCACTCACCTCCGAGCTGTTATAGGCTGTAGGCCACTCACCCCCGTGCTGTTATAGGCTGTAGGCCACTCACCCACCCGTGCTGTTATGGACTGTAGGCCACTCACCCACCTGTGCTGTAGGATGTGGGCCACTCACCCCCGTGCTGTCATAGGCTGTAGGCCACTTACCCCCGTGCTGTTATAGACTGTAGGCCACTTACCCCCGAGCTGTTATAGGCTGTAGGCCACTCACCCCCGAGCTGTTATGGGCTGTTGGCCACTCACCCACCTGTGCTATTATAGGCTGTCAGCCACTCACCTGCTATAGGCTGTCGGCCACTCACCTGTTATAGGTTGTAGGCCAATCACCCCCATGCTGTTATAGGCTGTAGGCCACTCACCCACCTGTGCTGTTATAGGCTGTCGGCTACTCACCTGCTATATACTATCGGCCACTCACCTCTTATAGTTTTTAGGCCAATCACCCCCATGCTGTTATAGGCTGTAGGCCACTCACCCACCTGTGCTGTTATAGGCTGTCGGCCACTCACCTGCTATAGGCTGTCGGCCACTCACCTCTTATAGGTTTTAGGCCAATCACCCCCATGCTGTTATGGGCTGTAGGCCACTCACCTGTTATAAGCTGTAGGTCACACATCCACCCGAGCTGTTATAGGCTGTAATGAGATTGTCTGCTTTGCTTACAGCGGGAGAGATCCGCATCCTCTTCAGTCAGACCCTCGTCAACAAGGCGTCGAAAGGCGCTGGAAACCGGGCCGTGACCATCCGTGACGTCATCGACGTCTTCCAACTCCACATGTCCATCGCCGAGTGCGACGCGTTCGGTTACATCAGCATCGAGGGCGACATTGTCATGCTGATCATGCCTGTCACATACCGGCCCACCGCACAGCAGGTAAGTGACCTCTGACCTCTGACCTCCAGTCACATACCGGCCCACCGCACAGCAGGTAAGTGACCTCTGACCTCCAGTCACATACCGGCCCACCGCACAGCAGGTAAGTGACCTCTGACCTCCAGTCACATACCGGCCCACCGCACAGCAGGTAAGTGACCTCTGACTTCTAGTCACATACCGGCGCACCGCACAGCAGGTGAGTGACCTCTGACCTCCAGTCACATACCGGCCCACGGCCCAACAGGTGAGTGACCTCTAACCTCTGACCCCCAGTCACATACCGGCCCACGGCAAAGCAGGTGAGTGACCTCTAACCTCTGACCTCCAGTCATATACCGGCCCACGGCGCAACAGGTAAGTGACCTCTGACCTCCAGTCACATACCGGCCCATCGCACAACAGGGGACTGACATCTGACCTCCAGTCACATACCGGCCCACGGCCCAGCAGGTGAGTGACCTCTGACCTCCAGTCACATACCGGCCCACGGCAAAGCAGGTGAGTGACCTCTAACCTCTGACCTCCAGTCACATACCGGCCAATCGCACAACAGGTGACTGACCTCTGACCTCCAGACACATACCGGCCCGCGGCACAGCAGGTGAGTGACCTCTGACGTGCAGTCACATACCGGCCCACGGCACAACAGGTAAGTGACCTCTGGCCTCTGACATGGCTATTTACCTCATACATGGCTATACCGTGGTGCTGTCCTGTGTTTTACTTCCCTTAAAGCAGCCTACTTACAGGCGCCATCTTCGATTTTTTGCATGTTAGAATCAAAACTAAATGTATCTCAAAATTATGATGCATATATATTTTATATCTCGTTGAGCCTGTAAAACAACAATTTCAACATAAAACTGCCCGGAATAGTTTATCGCGCGCGGACGTGATAGCGAGCCGCGGTCGACATCACACAGAATACCGAACAGCGAACAGGCGCGCAGGGATATAAAGCCGGCCACCACAGGCTTTCATGATTTAAATTCAAGACCGAATATACTTATTTGACATGGAGAAGATATTGGTAATATGCAAATTACGGAACATCTTGCTTTAATGGCCTCCTCTCCCCCCCAGATCCAGGCCTGCATGACGGAGACGGAGAAGATCGGAGCGCTGATCGCCTCCCACAGTCCCGTCATCACCTCCCACCTCCCCATCACCTCCTTCGTCTCGGCAGACACTAGAACCTCCCACATATACGTGGCCAGTGGCGCCGCCGCGCGGCCAGAGGGAGGACTAACCCGCCAGTCGGCATATCCATTCCTGCTCGTCTTGTGCCTGATGACGTCATTCTGGCTTCACAGACAGTCCTCGCTCAGCCCTGGATGCCGTAGATAGGGCTCACTATCAGGTCCGCGCGGCCTCTCTGTCCTCGTTGTCCTCTCGCGAGGGCCTCGCCTTACCTGCCGCGTGACGTCACACTGTTTCGGCTGTTCATGCTCATGCATGCCGTGGACTATTATATAGGGAAGTGTGACTGGTTGGCATGGCAGATACCTGCGGTGGAAGGGTGTCCTAGTGACGACAACCGAACAGTGCCATAGTGTTATCATCGTCAGGAAAGAACCCATATATGGTCATGTGACCTACTAACGGTCTTAGTAATAGGATGCGTGTCACAGTGCAGATAAGGCGCGTGACGAGACTACAATCAACTAACGCCCAAGTCACGAGGCTCCTGACGAGACTACAATCAACTAACGCCCAAGTCACGAGGCTCGTGACGAGAGTACAATCAACTAACGCCCAAGTCACGAGGCTCGTGACGAGAGTACAATCAACTAACGCCCAAGTCACGAGGTTCGTGACGAGAGTACAATCAACTAACGCCAGAGTCACGAGGCGCGTGACGAGACTACAATCAACTAACGCCAGTCACGAGGCGCGTGACGAGACTACACTCAACTAACGCCCAAGTCACGAGGCGCGTGACGAGACTATAATCAACTAACGCCCAAGTCACGAGGCGCGTGACGAGACTATAATCAACTAACGCCCAAGTCACGAGGCGCGTGACGAGACTATAATCAACTAACGCCCAAGTCACGAGGCGCGTGACGAGACTACACTCAACTAACGCCCAAGTCACGAGGCGCGTGACGAGACTACAATCAACTAACGCCCAAGTCACCGCGTACGCTGCTCGTTTATCATCGCGTACAACCCTAACTAGTTCTGTAATCGTTACTTGGACTGTAATCAGGTTTACGAGATACAAGCAAGCAATACCCAAGCACCCTGAACACTGTGGCTGTATTTATATTCGTTGTCGGTGTGCAAAGAACTCTGTGATCTGCGATACGGAACCTGTTGATGGTTTAACTTTGTTTCTGGTGGCTAGGGGGTTCAGTTCTTGTACAATACTTCGGCCTTAGCGGCTAGCTGCCAAACCATGTACATTACAGGTCAGTATTCACCCTGTCGTTCTGTCTGTTTGTCTGTCTGTCAGCTTGCGAATTTCTGTTCTTCGTGTGGACACTGAACTCCTGGCTGGACTGTGCCGGGTTTAAGCCTTAACCTGCCCTAGATTGTCCTGCAACCCCGACACTGTGCTTCGCATGTACAGGTAACTCAGGCTGTATATTATTAGTTCAATTTGAGAGGGAAAACAAACTGAAAGAATAACAGTTTCGACTCCATGGGAAACTTGTTGACAGCCCATGGAAGTTGACCCTCTAAGTAATTGACTGTAGTAAACTGTTTTGTTTTGGGCGACATTTGTTTAGTCAACGCTTTCTATTTGATACGCGGCCTCAGTTGGCCTAAAGCCTTTCATTTCGTTTCACCCTCCGTGTTTGACAGTTCGCCGCGCAATGATAAACAACCTCTGTACAGTTTATGTTATTTAAAACGCGTTTTCATACTTTCCCATTGTACATGAAGCAAAGAGTATTGTTCTGGAAGTGCTCGGAGTGTACGCAAGTAAAGGCATACTGTATTGGAAGTCAATGGCCTGTACAGGGTATGTCCGGATGTAGGTTGTGTAACGAGTGGCCGGCGAGTTAACCCGGATGAGCTCTTGCGTGTTGATTGGGACTCCTAGTTAAAGTAGCAGCTTATCGCATGTTCCTGGTGATTTAAAATATTTTGCGATTGCAATAGGAGCTAATTAAGTCTTAACTGGGCACGTGTAGTGAATATCGGGGTTCATTATCATGTCGACACCAAAGTGACTTTATGACCCTGACCCAGACTGTCCAGTTCTGACTGCGGCGGGCGGGGCTGGAGCAAGCCTATACGGAACGGGGAACCAGCGGAGAGCCGCCTTAGAATTCTATCTACTATGCAATAGTCAACTGAATCCGGTGTATGTACTGCGCGCTGAGAGTCTCCACTTGGCTTGTCGCTGTGTGGCCGTGCCCCTGGGCCGGGCCTCCCAGTGCACGGCCTCCCGGGGCACGGCCTCCCAGTGCACGGCCTCCAGGGGCACGGCCTCCCGGGGCACGGCCTCCCGGGGCACGGCCTCCCGGGGCACGGCCTCCCGGGGCACGGCCTCCCGGGGCACGGTCTCCAGGGGCACGGCCTCCCGGGGCACGGCCTCCAGGGGCACGGCCTCCAGGGGCACGGCCTCCCGTGGCACGGCCTCCGGGGGCACGGCCTCCAGGGGCACGGCCTCCCGGGACACGGCCTCCCGGGACACGGCCTCCAGGAGCACGGCCTCCCATGGCACGGCCTCCCGGGGCACGGCCTCCCGGGGCATGGCCTCCCGGGGCACGGCCTCCCATGGCACGGCCTCCCGGGGCACGGCCTCCCGGGGCACGGCCTCCCGGGGCATGGCCTCCCGGGGCACGGCCTCCCGGGGCACGGCCTCCCGGGGCACGGCCTCCCAGTGCACGGCCTCCCAGGGCACGGCCTCCACGCCTGCATAGCCAGGTGTACGTATAAATGTACATTGTGCCTTTTTTGAACATTTTCTGTCCTGTAATTCTACATTAGTTGATTCTCGAACGCATTGGCGGGATCCGCAGAGTGTTATCGGATTAGAGTACATTGTGCGGTAAATGCGTTCAGGCTGCCGTGGTTTCTACTGAAGACGTCTCAGGCTCAGTGAGAGGTCGCTTCCCTGGTCAGGGACACATCAATGATATCTCGCACTGACTACCAGTTGCAACGAATTATAACTTTTCTACGTTTTAGTTAATAGCAAAACCACCGACAAGCCAAGCCTTATACCTGGGAGGTATCATGGACTCTTTATTCTTGGTTTAAATAATTATCTCGCAAGGTGAGGATGCTAAGCTTCGCGTCAACTTCTTCCATTATTGGTTCCAATATAATATTTTTCAATTTGTATGATTACCGAAACACGCGATAACGTAATTTGCGGATACACCAGTTGTCATGGTTACGTGTGTATGAGTGAAAATGTGATGGATGTCTTTCGTTGTGAACCTGTCGTGTCGGCTTCTGTAGATTTTGGTCTTCTGTAAGTACGTACCGTACACGTTTTGTTCCTTGGTCTCTTGTACTCGTCGTTATTATTATAAATACCTCTCTGTTGTTGTTTGTTCAAAGACAGCCTGTATATTTTGGTTGACATTTTTGTAATTGTTTGTGACCGATGGACAAATAAAATATTAAATTTACTTTGTCACATTTCGGCTTTGTGCCTTAGGGTGCGGTGTATGTGGATATAGTGGTGGTCTCGCTGGATGTGATGGGTCTTTTACCCGATCAATTAAAGATCTCTTGAAAACTGCTGAAAGCCCCCGGTTGCCGTGCAAACGGCCGATTTACCCAAGAATGGGCTACTTTTCCAACTAATTATTCCTTTGGCCAATATCAAGGATCAATTTTCCCTCCAATTTTTTATTCTCAGTTTGTATACATAATTCCCGTTTTAATTATTTACTTCTCACTTTGAATGTTTACCTGAATGTTTAGTCCTTCGTCTTGGGTTTAAATACTTAACTCACAAACTGGGGACGCTAAGCTTTTTTGGTAACTGGAACCAGTGCAGGAGTATGCACACTTCATTGAAACATTAAACATCGGACGTTGTAAGCCGACTGCCATTCCCACTGTATTCCCAGCCCAGCGTATCCAGATACGTAACTGGCATCCCCTGTATTCCCAGCCCAGCGTATCCAGATACGTAACTGGCATCCCCTGTATTCCCAGCCCAGCGTGTCCAGATACGTGACTGGCATCCCCTGTATTCCCAGCCCAGCGTATCCAGATACGTGACTGGCATCCCCTGTATTCCCAGCCCAGCGTATCCAGATACGTGACTGGCATCCCCTGTACTCCCAGCCCAGCGTATCCAGATACGTGACTGGCATCCCCTGTACTCCCAGCCCAGCGTATCCAGATACGTGACTGGCATCCCCTGTATTCCCAGCCCAGCGTGTCCAGATACGTGACTGGCATCCCCTGTACTCCCAGCCCAGCGTATCCAGATACGTGACTGGCATCCCCTGTACTCCCAGCCCAGCGTATCCAGATACGTGACTGGCATCCCCTGTATTCCCAGCCCAGCGTATCCAGATACGTAACTGGCATCCCCTGTATTCCCAGCCCAGCGTATCCAGATACGTAACTGGCATCCCCTGTATTCCCAGCCCAGCGTGTCCAGATACGTGACTGGCATCCCCTGTATTCCCAGCCCAGCGTGTCCAGATACGTAACTGGCATCCCCTGTACTCCCAGCCCAGCGTATCCAGATACGTGACTGGCATCCCCTGTATTCCCAGCCCAGCGTATCCAGATACGTGACTGGCATCCCCTGTACTCCCAGCCCAGCGTATCCAGATACGTGACTGGCATCCCCTGTATTCCCAGCCCAGCGTATCCAGATACGTGACTGGCATCCCCTGTATTCCCAGCCCAGCGTATCCAGATACGTGACTGGCATCCCCTGTACTCCCAGCCCAGCGTATCCAGATACGTGACTGGCATCCCCTGTATTCCCAGCCCAGCGTATCCAGATACGTGACTGGCATCCCCTGTATTCCCAGCCCAGCGTATCCAGATACGTGACTGGCATCCCCTGTATTCCCAGCCCAGCGTATCCAGATACGTGACTGGCATCCCCTGTACTCCCAGCCCAGCGTATCCAGATACGTGACTGGCATCCCCTGTATTCCCAGCCCAGCGTATCCAGATACGTAACTGGCATCCCCTGTATTCCCAGCCCAACGTATCCAGATGCGTGACTGATTTATTAACAGGATTCGATATGCGATTGTTCTTAACTAGTTTTTAACTAAACGGTAAGCAAAACGCACCATGCATGTTGTTAGAAATCCTCGAGTGGCGCCCCAGGCCCCGGGGAGTATTTACAATAGTGTCAGTCTCACCCAGCGAGGTTCCCTTCACTTCACATAATGCCGTCTGTTACTCGCAATATTCGCGGCAATTCAAAACCACGGCATGATAAGATCGGCGGCTTTTTTTTTCCTTATCGGCAATTGTGTATAATACGATCTGCATCTTTTTATCGGCGATTGTGTCAATAAATAAGCCGAGAAGTATGGAAACCATTAAAGGTTACATGACGTCTATCACAGCTAGAGATATTCGACCATAGGTCGAGGACGAAAATCCATAAGCGTTGTCGCAGTTCGGTTGGCTCGTCTCACTTACGGAATACAGGTCAACAACTGCGAAACTACGTTACGATGACGTCATGGGTAAATGTGGACACTACTTTAGGGCCACGCCACTGGTCGTCAGGGCCAATTTCGGCTAAAGGTCTTTAAGGGACAATTTGGGTTAAATACGGCCTTCGACAGACACTTTGGGCACTGTAGGCGGAGCTTAAATGGACATCCAGTTTGAAGTCAAGAACGCTTCTCTCGAAGCAATATTAACAATACTACCTGACTTTTACCTTTTATTTATTAAGACGTCATTTGAGGTCATAATACTCGCGATGGCTTCTGTTTTGTTAAATAGAAAATTGATACCTACTTATACACACGGGTGACGGTAGCTATTGCCAAATTAGCTGAACATGAAGCAAGACTTATCCCCCTCGCCATATGGTGTCTCTGAAGACGACGTGTAACGTCAAATAAACCGGTAGTCGCTATACCGTATAGTAAATGATAGTCCCGCGGATAAGCGAAAAATGTTGTGCATGTTGTGGTAAAGCCATGAAATTTGGCACACATGGTCGAAATTCATGTCTAATCAAATTGAGCTATAGTATCAAGTAAGATTTGACCCCTGACCGGTATGGCGACCATTTTTCAAAATGGCGGAAAATCCCATAGTGTCTTTGAAACTGAGAAGGTGTCTATACATTGCTTTTCGGGGTCGCAGTATGCCACAAAACATTATTAATGACTTGTTTATCTGTAGGCTAAAGTCTGTATCTATAGCCTGAACCTCATCACTCAAAGGGTTCTGTTTTGTCGTCAGAGAGTTCCCCAAATTGCTTGGGATGGCGTTCTACTTGTAGTCACCCCATTACAGCTACTCGTACGGATGGCGGACACGGATGATTCTCTTGAGAGAGAAAGTCTTTCAGGTTCCGTGGCCAACTTGACACGCAATGTAAACCCTTTGAAGAGAGATGGCTATCGATCAGTCCTGAACACGTACGCGCAGGATGTTTTTTGGTAATTGTCATGTCCAGTACCTTATACCAACAATACTTTAGATCACAAACCGTACTGTTCACGACCGACGTCTTTCATGCAAAGCATGGTCCCAGCGACTACGACACTTTTGCGAGCAAACGCCACGAGATCTTAGCGAATTCATCCCGAACCTCGATAGCTGTAGCCTGTTGTGTTTAGGTTTACCAATTTAGGTGTTTAGGTTACCAGATAGTGTGTGTTATTGTTGAACTAGCCGCCATTATGGCAAACTGAGGGCGCCTTACTCTTGGTAACAATTTGTTGAATTCTTTGACCCCGAAAACCCATAGATAGGCTTAAATAGAGTGATCCCTCTTCGTTTTGGAGATGTTTATCTTGGAAAATGACGGATGCGTGGTCCCAACTTACAAAATATCATTTCTTTATTTAGCGATCGCGAAAAACATCAGTGTTAGTTTTCAAAATACTGGGTTATTTCGGGGTCTTGTCCGCCATTTTGAAACAGGGCGGATGCGATGCAACAGGATATCCCATAATGATTTTGTTTCGAATGCAGCGACCCCGCTGAACCTATATACGGGTATCAAAATAATGGTTCTATCCCTCTTGTTTTCAAAATACTCAGTATTCTTGCTGGCCTTGTCCGTCATGTTGGAAAATGGCGGATGCGTTTCTCCTAGATCCACGAGGAATGTGTTTTTTTTTTCAATTCAGGGGCCTGGACTAGCTCAGGTCGCTACCTCTGGTTCCTAGGCCGCGTCCCTAGCTCAAGCCAGGACCCAGGACAGGACCCAGGACAGGCCTAGCCCAGGCTGCCAGCCGATGCCGCTAGCCCAGGGCACCAGTTCAGGCCCCTAACCCAGGCCTAGCCCTGGCCGCTAGTCCAGGCCGCTGGGGGGCATAGGGCTGGCTGATGGTGTATTGTCTTGGGGACGGGGGTGGGGGGGGGAGGGCTGACCGAAGTGTCTGTGTGTGACGTCGACCCACAATCCCGACCACTGCTATCGGGGTTTTCCCAACGAGTTCGTATGGTTGTGTGGTTATGCCCGTCGCTTTACCGTCTGTCTGTGCTGAGCGACCGCGGTGCGTGCCTGCGTGGCCTTGAAAGTGGCCGACTGGTTCACTGCGGGACTTGGGACTAGCGCGGCCTGGATTCCGCAACCCCATCCCTACGCTAAATAGAACGGATCACACAGGCCACGCCAGGACCGCCTCACCCCCTCTACCAGCGCTGTAATGACTCGGTCGAGCTCGGTCATGACCTCAACCTCACCACTCCTCCCCCGCTGAAAGCATGACTCGGGTGGGTGTCGGGGTGGGGGTGGGGGGGGGGGGGGGTGCAACAGGAGTGCAGGAGTCGGGCGGATGTCTAGTACATATGTGTGATGAATGGGTGTAGGTGGCCCGGGGGAGTGGCGCGGAGGGGCAGGAGTGCATAAACAAAGCAGAGTCAGACAAGTGTGGGTGGAGGCGGGGGCAAAGTTAAAGGGAAAACAACGTGCATTATGTTTGAACATAAGGACAAGGTGAACTATGACGTAATTTTGCGCGAAACTTCTTCCTACTAGGCTATGATATTCCATATTAAAGTTGTGTACCCTAATTAACATTTTGATGCTAGTCGCATCTCCTTAGGACAAATATTAAGCAAACTTGAACACTTTACGTTTTATCCTTTAATCAAATGGCCTTGACCTTTGGCGTTGGGAAGTCCGTAACTTGAAAATTGTAGAGGGTAGGACATGCCACATTTCCATAACAGTTGGTGAACGATAGCTGTTTGTAACATGTTCCCTTCCGTTTCGCTCAAAGGTTCACTACATATTTAAAATACAACGATCTGACTCGGTCGATGGCTAAAACCAAACTGCCCGTTTATTTCGTTTCGGTCTACATTTCTCATTTCTCCCTACCATGCTTTTATAGCAACCATGCCACTCAATAATCTCACCACCTCAGCTTGAACCCACCCACCCCCATACACACACACGCTCCCTCCCCACGACTGTGCCTGATCGCCTCTCCCGATAAATCACAGCACAATATATAAACAACACGGTGCCTTATCGCGAACCGCTCACTCACTGCCCTCCCCAGCCCGCGCGGTCTGGATCCACTTGACAATTGTAGAGGTTCGGACATGCCACATTTCCATAAATATTGGTGAACGATAGCTGTTGTCGTTAGGGCAGTAGAGGGTACGAAATAAATGCGAACAAGCAAATATACCCAGCGGAATGCAGCGGAGTGGTTAAAAAAATCGTCCTTCTGACAAACTAATTTACAAACCAGACATATCAGTATACTGACAGAAGTTGTTAAATTGTTATAGTATTACGTGGTAGAAAGTTTTAAAGTAAAACATCAGCAAAATGTATCTGAACAGATTTTAAAACGGAAATGGAAACCACTTGAGGTGCTTTTTGCAGAATCCTGAATGCACTACTACCTATTATAAACTTGTCACGCGTTTTTCGGCTGTGGGCTATGTTCAATATTGTAATTATCTTTGTACTATGATGAAAATAAATCATATATATAAACAAAAATTATCATGACTCGTGACACCAGCTTTCGTTCTCCGGGAAACTCTTCTTTTTCCGGCTGGTGTCTTGTCTCCGCGGAACTCTTCGTCTTCAAGCTGGTGTCGTCGGTCTCCTGGGATTTCTTTATTTTCCGGCTGGTGCCTTGTCTCCGCGGAACTCTTCTGCTACCGACTGGTGTCGTCAGTCCCCGTGAAACTCTTCTTCCGGCTGCTGTCGTCGGTGTATGGGGCACTCGTCTTATACCGGCTGGCGGCTGGCGGCGTCGGTCCCCTTTGACTGATCTTCCGGGTTACAGCGTGTTTCGCTTGGTCTGAATGAACAGGCACCTAGTTGGTTAACGCCAGTAAACGGTCAGTGAGACCAATGATGATTTGAAGATATATGACCCTAGTCAGGGGTAGGATTTGAACCCGCAACCTACTGGTTTAAAGTCGAGTGCGTTATCTCTCGACCACGGCGGCTTCTGCTGGAGAGTGCGGTGGATGGAATATATATGGTCATCTCACCCAGTCCCGCTTATTGCCACATAACGTAGAGAGAAACAAATCATTGCAGAGAACGTATATGTGATAACTGTATTTATAATGTATGTCCAGTGATGCTCGTATGGAATGAAATATTGTGGCAAACAGACCATTGTATCTGGAACTAGTGCCTAACTGTCACGTCACTAACGTAGTTACCCGCCTTGGTCGAGGGGTTGAGTGCTCGACTGCAGATCAACCTGCGGTGTCCAGCCTGGGGAGATAAGGCCGGTGTCTAGCCTGGGGAGATAAGGCCGGTGTCTAGCCTGGGGAGATAAGGCCGGCGTGCAGCCTGGGGAGATAAGGCCGTTGTCCAGCCTGGGGAGATAAGGCCGGTGTCTAGCCTGTCGAGGCAAGGCCGGTGTCTAGCCTGTCGAGGCAAGACCGGTGTCTAGCCTGGGGAGATAAGGCCGGTGTCTAGCCTGGGGAGATAAGGCCGGTGTCTAGCCTGTGGAGATAAGGCCGGTGTCCAGCCTGGGGAGATAAGGCCGGTGTCCAGCCTGGGGAGATAAGGCCGGTGTCTAGCCTGCGGAGATAAGGCCGGTGTCCAGCCTGGGGAGATAAGGCCGGTGTCCAGCCTGGGGAGATAAGGCCGGTGTCTGGCTTGGGGAGATAAGGCCGGTGTCTAACCTGTGGAGATAAGGCCGGTGTCTAGCCTGTGGATATAAGGCCGGTGTCTAGCCTGGGGAGATAAGGCCGGTATCCAGCCTGGGGAGATAAGGCCGGTGTCCAGCCTGGGGAGATAAGGCCGGTGTCCAGCCTGGGGAGATAAGGCCGGTGTCTAGCCTGGGGAGATAAGGCCGGTGTCTAGCCTGGGGAGATAAGGCCGGTGTCTAGCCTGGGGAGATAAGGCCGGTGTCTAGCCTGGGGAGATAAGGCCGGTGTCTAGCCTGTGGAGATAAGGCCGGTGTCTAGCCTGGGGAGATAAGGCCGGTGTCCAGCCTGGGGAGATAAGGCCGGTGTCCAGCCTGGGGAGATAAGGCCGGTGTCTAGCCTGCGGAGATAAGGCCGGTGTCCAGCCTGGGGAGATAAGGCCGGTGTCCAGCCTGGGGAGATAAGGCCGGTGTCCAGCCTGGGGAGATAAGGCCGGTGTCTAGCCTGGGGAGATAAGGCCGGTGTCCAGCCTGGGGAGATAAGGCCGGTGTCCAGCCTGGGGAGATAAGGCCGGTGTCTAGCCTGGGGAGATAAGGCCGGTGTCTAGCCTGTGGAGATAAGGCCGGTGTCTAGCCTGTGGAGATAAGGCCGGTGTCCAGCCTGGGGAGGTAAGGCCAGTGTCCAGCCTGGGGAGGTAAGGCCGGTGTCTAGCCTGGGGAGATAAGGCCGGTGTCTAGCCTGGGGAGATAAGGCCGGTGTCTAGCCTGTGGAGATAAGGCCGGTGTCTAGCTTGGGGAGATAAGGCCGGTGTCCAGCCTGGGGAGATAAGGCCGGTGTCTAGCCTGGGGAGATAAGGCCGGTGTCTAGCCTGGGGAGATAAGGCCGGTGTCCAGCCTGGGGAGATAAGGCCAGTGTCCAGCCTGGGGAGATAAGGCCGGTGTCCAGCCTGGGGAGATAAGGCCGGTGTCTAGCCTGGGTAGATAAGGCCGGTGTCTAGCCTGTGGAGATAAGGCCGGTGTCTAGCCTGGGGAGATAAGGCCGGTGTCCAGCCTGGGGAGATAAGGCCGGTATCCAGCCTGGGGAGATAAGGCCGGTGTCCAGCCTGGGGAGATAAGGCCGGTGTCCAGCCTGGGGAGATAAGGCCGGTGTCTAGCCTGGGGAGATAAGGCCGGTGTCCAGCCTGGGGAGATAAGGCCGGTGTCCAGCCTGGGGAGATAAGGCCGGTGTCTAGCCTGGGGAGATAAGGCCGGTGTCTAGCCTGTGGAGATAAGGCCGGTGTCCAGCCTGGGGAGGTAAGGCCAGTGTCCAGCCTGGGGAGGTAAGGCCGGTGTCTAGCCTGGGGAGATAAGGCCGGTGTCTAGCCTGGGGAGATAAGGCCGGTGTCTAGCCTGGGGAGATAAGGCCGGTGTCCAGCCTGGGGAGATAAGGCCGGTGTCTAGCCTGGGGAGATAAGGCCGGTGTCCAGCCTGGGGAGATAAGGCCGGTGTCTAGCCTGTGGAGATAAGGCCGGTGTCCAGCCTGGGGAGATAAGGCCGGTGTCCAGCCTGGGGAGATAAGGCCGGTGTCTAGCCTGGGGAGATAAGGCCAGTGTCTAGCCTGGGGAGATAAGGCCGGTGTCTAGCCTGGGGAGATAAGGCCGGTGTCTAGCCTGGGGAGATAAGGCCAGTGTCCAGCCTGGGGAGATAAGGCCGGTGTCCAGCCTGGGGAGGTAAGGCCGGTGTCTAGCCTGAAAAGGCGCAATGCATCATGGGCATCCCAACTGTCAAGCTCCGCCCCCCTAACAGACCCCCAAAACAGTATTAAATACCCCTAAGAACATCAACACATGTAAAATATATCAAACTAAATGACGAGGCGCTAGGTGGCGAGAAAACTAACGTAAAACACAGGACAAAAGTTGAAAAATATGGACATTCTGTTGTCGTACGATCACAATGAAAGAGTTACGCGAAAAAATGTTTCAAAATAACCCGGGGTCAAAGTTCAAAGCGCCTAACGCCTTCGAGCTCGATCGAACTCGAAAACATAGTTGGAAAGTAACATGGCTTCTAATTAATCAAAATCGA
This sequence comes from Arenicola marina, assembly GCA_964019135.1. Lineage (NCBI taxonomy): Eukaryota > Metazoa > Annelida > Polychaeta > Arenicolidae > Arenicola > Arenicola marina. Next base: position 37,273,527 of record OZ025259.1, on the reverse strand, counting down.
ATGAATTCCTCCTGTACGGCACCAGTGGCCAGTAATTGATAAACAATGGTGTATTGATAGGAAAGTGCGAATCTATATTCGATTACATTTATTTTTAATTTTCGCGTATGAAGGATAATTCTGATGGTTAAATTTGACGTGGGACAGAGGGACTATAGCGTAAGCGAAACGCCCTCTGCCGGGAGATCTGAATTGCACGTGGCAGGTTTTTTGGTCACAACTGATATGGTGTAAACAGAGAACGTACCATACACAATCTCTGGTGTAAAGTTGACGACTGGCTCACAACACGTGAGAAGGCTTGGAAGAGCTAAACATATTACTTCCAACGTCGTATGCGAAAGTTAACCCAAAGAAGCAAGGAGGCATGTGAGCGCCCAGCGCGTATTATGTGAAACTTGAATTTAAATTCAACTCATAATAATAGTAATAACGCGAGATTTGCATGACGTTAGGCATTTTATTGGCCCTCCATCGGTCTGTAGCAGCCATTCAGTGTCCTGATCCGCCCTCGGCCGATTATTGAAAGTTGGCTGCTACACGGTTACTACTGGCTATAAGCGTGGAGACGCACTGTCATAGCGCGTCCGTGCAACACCCGGCCGGGCAATGGCCTTCCACCGATATCCGATATAAGGAAATTAGAATAATCCGCAAATGATACGCATGATGGTTGGTTGGTTTTTCAGGACGCTTTAACCACTTTTGGTTATATTGCCTCAATGGGAGAAGGGAGGGAAAGTGGAGCCATGTCCTCGGGGGTAAACCCCTACTCTTTGCGAAGAAAGACATGGGATGTTTATCCTGCGACCACACAGACATGGCCACAGCAGGGCTCAAACCACCGACCCACGCGCCGTTAGGCTCTCAGGTGACCACTCAATGCGAGCGCTAGCCCACTGAGCTATCGCGCCGGCCCCTACGGGTGGTGGTTGTAATGATGTGGGTGGTGGTTGTAATGATGTGGGTGATGGTTGTAATGATGTGGGTGATGGTTGTAATTATGTGGGTGATGGTTGTAACGTGGGTGGTGATTGTAATGATGTGGGTGGTGGTTGTAATGATGTGGGTGATGGTTGTAATGATGTGGGTGATGGTTGTAATTATGTGGGTGGTGGATGTAATTATGTGGGTGGTGGTTATAATGGTGTGGGTGGATTTTGTAATGATGTGGGTGGTGGTTGTAATGATGTGGGTGGTAGTTGTAATGATGTGGGTGGTAGTTGTAATGATGTGGGTGGTGGTTGTAATGCTGTATCCACAAACTGAATCTCTGAATTAGTCTTAACAATATTAATAGTTAATCGTTCCTAGACGTTCATTTTCAATAACCAATGTTACTGCGTTTTATTCATTCGTATTAACACAACGCCCACACTCTGGATTGACCTTGAAGAGCAGGGGAAGGACGTGTCCTTGACGCGATGACGGACCTGGTGGCGGCCAACAGTGAAACAACACAGCGAGTCTCGCATAAACAACAGTTTATTTCTTTCAGCAGAAACTGACGGTAAATCGTCCATACACGTAACAAACTAGGACATGACATCTCTTACAAACAAGATGTGGTAGTTTCCGTAATCGGCCACAAACTCACCTGGCCTTTCCCATGCCGAGCACACAGTCACGCACAAATAGACATAGAATGCAACACCTAACAGCGATGACCACAGTGTTGACTGTTAATCTCAGGCTATCGAGGACCCTCCGCGCGTTAGCAGCTGATCAGTGGGCGGTCAACGTCCGGGTATTGCCCGGTCACATGGATATTACGACCGGTCGAATATCACCTTGAGGCGGGGTGAGGGAGGGAAGTGGGGTGCAGGAGGGAAGTGGTGTGCGACCATCTACAGGCCACGCCCCCTACAGGCCACGCCCTCTACAGGCCACGCCCCCTACAGGCCACGCCCTCTACAGGCCACGCCCCCTACAGGCCACGCCCTCTACAGGCCACGCCCTCTACAGGCCACGCCCTCTACAGGCCACGCCCTACAGAAGCCACGCCTCATACAGGCCACGCCCTACAGAAGCCACGCCTCATACATGCTGCGGATCATACTGCGGGGTGGAGGTCTCACTACAAATAAATAGTCATAAGAAGACACCTAAACCGGCTCGATTACACTCGCACCACATCACTGACTCACGCAGATACCACCATGCAGCCATTACAGTGAGGCGATACGAGCCACAGGACAGCATCGGGCCATCGGCGCCATGAACACATCTCATCAGGTGACGTCATCATGCAACCTCTACGTCATCACCCCTAAAAGTCGCAACACTAATTGTAAGGTGGATTATAGATGATACCACTACGCGAAAGAACATGGTTCCGAGGTGAAAAATAAATAGTTAATATTTATGTTTGAAAGTATGTACAGCGAGTAGATGTCAAGGGTGTGCGCCACAAATGTGGTCGCTTGAAGATACAGACACTGGCCCTTCTATGTTATTTCTGGCCAAGGCCTGACCAGGATCCAGACACTAGTCTGACCAGGATCCAGACACTAGCCTGACCAGGATCCAGGCACCTGCCTGACCAGGATCCAGACACCGGCTTGACCAGGATCCAGACACTAGCCTGACCAGGATCCAGACACCGGCCTGACCAGGATCCAGACACCTGCCTGACCAGGATCCAGACACCGGCCTGACCAGGATCCAGACACTAGCCTGACCAGGATCCAGACACTGGCCTTACCAGGATCCAGACACTAGTCTGACCAGGATCCAGACACTAGCCTGACCAGGATCCAGACACCTGCCTGACCAGGATCCAGACAACGGCCTGACCAGGATCCAGACACCGACCTGACCATGATCCAGACACTAGCCTGACCATGATCCAGACACTGGCCTGACCAGGATCCAGACACTAGTCTGACCAGGACCCAGACACTAGCCTGACCAGGATCCAGACACCTGCCTGACCAGGATCCAGACACCGGCCTGACCAGGATCCAGACCCTAGCCTGACCAGGATCCAGACATTGTCCTGACCAGGATCCAGACACCGGCCTGACCAGGATCCAGACCCTAGCCTGACCAGGATCCAGACATTGGCCTGACCAGGATCCAGACACCGCCTGACCAGGATCCAGACATTGGCCTGACCAGGATCCAGGCACTTGCCTGACCAGGATCCAGACATTGGCCTGACCAGGAATCAGACATTGGCCTGACCGACCAGGAATCAGACATTGGCCTGACCGACCAGGAATCAGATATTGGCCTGACCAGGAATCAGACATTGGCCTGACCAGGAATCAGACATTGGCCTGACCAGGAATCAGACATTGGTCTGACCTGATGGAATGTTTACAGATCAATACGTCTTGGTTGTTCAGTGAGTCCCGCGTCAGCGACTAGAAGATTACAAGGGGACCAGCAGGGTCAAATACCACCAAGTAACGAAAAGGTTAAAACTTGAGCACTGAAAGAATTATTGTAAGACTCACATCATGATCATTATTTCCATTCACAAATATTTCATAATCTTATTATACTACATTCTTTTAATGACGGCAGACTACATTATCAAAGCCAATAGCATCCTATATGTGTTGCAACCAGCCGGCTGGCGGGCATAGCGGTACCAAACAGCCGGTCCCCTATCGCCTAGCGCCACCTAGTGGGAGAGTAGGTACGCCGTCCAATGAGCCAAGCGACCCGAGGGACTCGTTGGGTGTTATCACAGCTGTACTTCAACCAAACACCCCAGGCCTACACCTATAGGCCGACAGACTACTCAACTTGTGACCCGTCAGTTCACCAATGCTCTGTTTGATGGTCGTTTCAAGTGTCGACAGCTATCATTTCTCGGTCTTGAACGAACATTGAACACACGATCCAGAAGACCCGGGTGACTCGGGTGAGAGGGAAGTGCACGTGGAGGTGTGGGGCATCCGGCACAGAGAGCGCACTCCTGTGGGACACACATCAACACTAGCAAAGTGTACAATATCAAAGCGTACACTATCAAAGCGTACACTATCAAAGCGTACACTATCACAGGTCTTTTGCTTAATAATAACGTCATTATGACGTCATAACTAGTCATTCCTGATGAGTCGAGCTTCTCGCTGCGAAATATCATGATCAAGTCGTTTCAGCCAATCAGATCGATGATATGAGCGTCATCCGGGCATTCCGGTCCAGGGCATCGCGGCGACGTTGAACCTCTCCTTGAAGGTCACTGGCCTCTCCCGGCGCTGAAGTCCATTCCTTAATATTAATAGCGCAGCTTACACAACACACGTAATCCGGATATGACGTCAACTTGAAATGTTCTCAGGATTACACCAACATGTAATGCGATGACCGTTTTTCCACGGAAATGAGACCGACACGACGCATGCGCGATGAGAGCCTCGCTCGGCGGTCGCCATGACTGTTTAGCCATGAAGTGACGTCACTCGATGCCGAACGTGCTGGTCTCCTCCACGGCGATGGATAGCTTTTCGAAGAGCATGTCGAAGTTTGTGTAAGGCGGCAGGTCGAGGCGGTTGAAGCATGTGTGGGCCCTGCAAGGAGGAGATGGGTCGTGAGACAACAGCGGCAGCCAGCGGCAGCCAGCGGCAGCCAGCGGCAGCCAGCGGCAGCGAGCAGGTGAGGCTCATGCCGGGCGCACTATGCCAACATGGCTGGGGAGCGCATGGCATGTACAGCAGTTAACAATCAACACAAGATAATAGGATGGTTAGAAGGTGGCAACGCAAGCGCCCCCACTCCCCCCCACTTACCGCGGCAAGAGGGAGATACGCCCCCCTCCCCCCCCCCAGGACCCCCACTTACCGCGGCAGGCTGGAGATGCGCCCCCCCCCCAGGACCCCCACTTACTGCGGCAGGCTGGAGATGCGCCCCCTCCCCAGGACCCCCCCACTTACCGCGGCAGGCTGGAGATGCGCCCCCCTCCCCCCCAGGACCCCCACTTACCGCGGCAGGCTGGAGATGCGCCCCCTCCCCAAGACCCCCCCACTTACCGCGGCAGGCTGGAGATGCGCCCCCCCCCCCCCCAAGACCCCCAATTACCGCGGCAGGCTGGAGATGCGCCCCCCTCCCCCCCAGGACCCCCCACTTACCGCGGCAGGCTGGAGATGCGCCCCCCTCCCCCCCCGCCCAGGACCCCCCAATTACCGCGGCAGGCTGGAGATGCGCCCCCCCCCCCCCCCAAGACCCCCAATTACCGCGGCAGGCTGGAGATGCGCCCCCTCCCCCCCAGGACCCCCCACTTACCGCGGCAGGCTGGAGATGCGCCCCCCTCCCCCTCCCAGGACCCCCCAATTACCGCGGCAGGCTGGAGATGCGCCCCCCCCCCAGGACCCCCCACTTACCGCGGCAGGCTGGAGATGCGCCCCCCTCCCCCCCATGACCCCCCACTTACCGCGGCAGGCTGGAGATGCGCCCCCCTCCCCCCCAGGACCCCCCACTTACCGCGGCAGGCTGGAGATGCGCCCCCCTCCCCCCCAATTGACCCCCCACTTACCGCGGCAGGCTGGAGATGCCCCCACCCAGGACCCCCCACTTACCGCGGCAGGCTGGAGATGCGCCCCC
>OZ025259.1:37012856-37267771 GCA_964019135.1 Arenicola marina | reverse complement strand
TACCTGATCTGTACTCGGTATTCCTGCGCCAGTCGCTGATGTCAATCTCCACGGTTCCCGCGATGACAAGCTCCAGTTCCCTGGCGTCAAAGATGGACACCATGCGCAGGTCGAGGATCTACAAGACAACAGCTGACTGGGTGAGTCGTGGTCACCTGGACGTTTGGTAAAGCAGCATACTTACATGCGCCATCTCAGACTTTTTACAATTTATAATCAAGAATAAAAGTTTTTATAATCAAAATAATGATGCATATATCTCTTTGAGTGTGTAAAACAACACTGTCTAGTGAACATAAAACTGTGACTAGTTTATCGCGCGCGGACGTCCTAGCGAGCCGCGGTCGACATCCCACAGAATACCGAACAGCGAACAGGCGCGCAGGGATATAAAGCCGGCCACCAACTTCTGCTCCGGTGACCAAATTGCTTCTCTCCGGATAGCCCACAGGTTTTCAGGACTTAAACTCAAGCTTATTTGACATGAAAATTGGTAACATAAAATTACAGAATATATTGCTTTAAGGGCACAATACGGGTGACGGTTTCGGAATCTCAAACTGCCGTTACAATGACGTCCTGCAATCCCGGGGCCGACCAAGTGTCGCAGTAACTCACTGTTCCCGGCACCCGAGGCCCCCCCCCCCTCCCCTGCCCCCGGGGAGCACTGACCTCGTAGAAGCCCCGGACGAGGCTCTCGGTCTGCTCGGAGAAGCCCCCCTGCCCCCGGGGAGCACTGACCTCGTAGAAGCCCCGGACGAGGCTCTCGGTCTGCTCGGAGAAGCCCCCCTGCCCCCGGGGAGCACTGACCTCGTAGAAGCCCCGGACCAGGCTCTCGGTCTGCTCGGAGATGCCCCCTGCCCCCCCCACTCCCCTGCCACCCCCGGGGAGCACTGACCTCGTAGAAGCCCCGGACCAGGCTCTCGGTCTGCTCGGAGATGCCCCCCTGCCCCCCCCCCCACTCCCCTGCCACCCCCGGGGAGCACTGACCTCGTAGAAGCCCCGGACCAGGCTCTCGGTCTGCTCGGAGATGCCCCCCTGCCCCCCCCCCCGCCACCCCCGGGGAGCACTGACCTCGTAGAAGCCCCGGACCAGGCTCTCGGTCTGCTCGGAGATGCCCCCCTGCCCCCCCCCCGCCACCCCCGGGGAGCACTGACCTCGTAGAAGCCCCGGACCAGGCTCTCGGTCTGCTCGGAGATGCCCCCCTGCCCCCCCCCCCGCCACCCCCGGGGAGCACTGACCTCGTAGAAGCCCCGGACCAGGCTCTCGGTCTGCTCGGAGATGCCCCCCTGCCCCCCCCCCCCCACGCCACCCCCGGGGAGCACTGACCTCGTAGAAGCCCCGGACCAGGCTCTCGGTCTGCTCGGAGATGCCCCCCTGCCCCCGCCCCCGCCACCCCCGGGGAGCACTGACCTCGTAGAAGCCCCGGACCAGGCTCTCGGTCTGCTCGGAGATGCCCCCCCTGCCCCCGCCCCCGCCACCCCCGGGGAGCACTGACCTCGTAGAAGCCCCGGACCAGGCTCTCGGTCTGCTCGGAGATGCCCCCCTGCCCCCCCCCTCCCCTGCCCCCGGGGAGCACTGACCTCGTAGAAGCCCCGGACCAGGCTCTCGGTCTGCTCGGAGATGCCCCCCTGCCCCCCCCCTCCCCTGCCCCCGGGGAGCACTGACCTCGTAGAAGCCCCGGACCAGGCTCTCGGTCTGCTCGGAGATGCCCCCCTGCCCCCGCCCCCGCCACCCACGGGGAGCACTGACCTCGTAGAAGCCCCGGACCAGGCTCTCAGTCTGCTCGGAGATGCCGCGCTCGACGCGCCACTTGACCATCCGCTCGATGTAGTCCTTCTTGTTCTTCTCCGTCACCGCGATGTTCTTACCGCCCGGCTTCAGCTCGCGCTCCGTGATCTGTCAACACAAACAACACGTCAACAACAACACGTCAACAACAACACGTCAACAACACGTCAACAACCCGTCAACAACACGTCAACAACACGTCAACAACACGTCAACAACCCGTCAACAACACGTCAACAACACGTCAACAACACGTCAACAACAACACGTCAACAACAAAGTTCTGGCTTCAGGACGCAGCGCGGTTCTGGTTCCAGGACACAGCGCGGTTCTGGTTCCAGGACACAGCGCGGTTCTGGCTCCAGGACACAGCGCGGTTCTGGTTCCAGGACACAGCGCGGTTCTGGTTCCAGGACACAGCGCGGTTCTGGTTCCAGGACACAGCGCGGTTCTGGTTCCAGGACACAGCGCGGTTCTGGTTCCAGGACACAGCGCGGTTCTGGCTCCAGGACACAGCGCGGTTCTGGCTCCAGGATACAGCGCGGTTCTGGCTCCAGGACGCAGCGTGGTTCTGGTTCCAGGATACAGCGCGGTTCTGGTTCCAGGATACAGCGCGGTTCTGGTTCCAGGACACAGCGCGGTTCTGGCTCCAGGACACAGCGCGGTTCTGGTTCCAGGACACAGCGCGGTTCTGGCTCCAGGACACAGCGCGGTTCTGGTTCCAGGACACAGCGCGGTTCTGGTTCCAGGATACAGCGCGGTTCTGGTTCCAGGATACAGCGCGGTTCTGGTTCCAGGACACAGCGCGGTTCTGGTTCCAGGACACAGCGCGGTTCTGGTTCCAGGACACAGCGCGGTTCTGGTTCCAGGACACAGCGCGGTTCTGGCTCCAGGACACAGCGCGGTTCTGGTTCCAGGACACAGCGCGGTTCTGGCTCCAGGACACAGCGCGGTTCTGGTTCCAGGATACAGCGCGGTTCTGGCTCCAGGACACAGCGCGGTTCTGGTTCCAGGACACAGCGCGGTTCTGGTTCCAGGATACAGCGCGGTTCTGGTTCCAGGACACAGCGCGGTTCTGGTTCCAGGACACAGCGCGGTTCTGGCTCCAGGACACAGCGCGGTTCTGGTTCCAGGACACAGCGCGGTTCTGGCTCCAGGACACAGCGCGGTTCTGGTTCCAGGACACAGCGCGGTTCTGGCTCCAGGACACAGCGCGGTTCTGGTTCCAGGACACAGCGCGGTTCTGGTTCCAGGACACAGCGCGGTTCTGGTTCCAGGACACAGCGCGGTTCTGGTTCCAGGATACAGCGCGGTTCTGGTTCCAGGACACAGCGCGGTTCTGGTTCCAGGACACAGTGCGGTTCTGGCTCCAGGACACAGCGCGGTTCTGGTTCCAGGACACAGCGCGGTTCTGGCTCCAGGACACAGCGCGGTTCTGGTTCCAGGACACAGCGCGGTTCTGGCTCAGGGACACAGCGCGGTTCTGGTTCCAGGACACAGCGCGGTTCTGGCTCCAGGACACAGCGCGGTTCTGGTTCCACGACACAGCGCGGTTCTGGTTCCAGGATACAGCGCGGTTCTGGCTCAGGGACACAGCGCGGTTCTGGCTCAGGGACACAGCGCAGTTCTGGCTCCGGGACTCGAGGGACTGACCTGTCCGAAGACCTCCTCGTCAGCGGTGAAGACAAGGTCAAGGCCGACGTCTGTGATGTCGTTGTCCTTGGTCCACTGGAGACTCTGGTGGAACTCAGCGTCCAGCGACTCCAGGTCGCTCAAGCTGGGGGCGCTGTAACACAGAACACGCGGAGTGAGGGTGGATGGGTGACTAGCTGGCTGGGTGACTAGCTGGCTGGGTGACTAGCTGGCTGGGTGACCAGCTGACTGGGCGACTAGCTGGCTGGGTGACTGGCTGGCTGGGTGACTAGCTGGCTGGGTGGCTGGCTGGCTGGGTGACTGGCTGGCTGGGTGACTAGCTGGCTGGGTGACTAGCTGACTAGCTGACTGGGTGACTGGCTGGCTGGGTGACTAGCTGGCTGGATGACTAGCTGGCTGGGTGACTAGCTGGCTGGGTGACTAGCTGGCTGGGTGACTGGCTGGCTGGGTGACTAGCTGGCTGGGTGACTAGCTGACTAGCTGACTGGGTGACTGGCTGGCTGGGTGACTAGCTGGCTGGATGACTAGCTGGCTGGGTGACTAGCTGGCTGGGTGACTAGCTGGCTGGGTGACTGGCTGGCTGGGTGACTAGCTGGCTGGGTGACTGGCTGGCTGGATGACTGGCTGGCTGGGTGACTAGCTGGCTGGGTGACTAGCTGACTGGGTGACTGGCTGGCTGGGTGACTAGCTGGCTGGATGACTAGCTGGCTGGGTGACTAGCTGACTGGGTGACTAGCTGGCTGGTTGACTAGCTGGCTGGGTGACTGGCTGGCTGGGTGACTAGCTGGCTGGGTGACTGGCTGGCTGGATGACTGGCTGGCTGGGTGACTAGCTGGCTGGGTGACTGGCTGGCTGGGTGACTGGCTGGCTGGGTGACTAGCTGGCTGGGTGACTGGCTGGCTGGGTGACTGGCTGGCTGGGTGACTAGCTGGCTGGGTGACTAGCTGGCTGGGTGACTAGCTGGCTGGGTGGTTGGCGAGTACTTACATCCTGAGCAGTGACTTGTAGAAGGGCCGCGTGAAGAAGGCGTCCAGCAGGTACTGGTGGATCATACACAGGGCGATGACGCGACCGGCGAACCGGAACCTGCAACAGCAACGCACCACATAATGACCGGGTCAAACTAACTTACAACGATAGTATAGTTTACAGTACCACGTGATTGGCACGTGCGACGATAGGAATAATGGCCGCCTCGAGCGCGGCGATAAGACACCGGACACATTGACCACGAGGTGGCGGCACTGTCTACGAGGTGGCGGCACTGTCCACGAGGTGGCGGCACTGACCACGAGGTGGCGGCACTGACCACGAGGTGGCGGCAGTCCACGAGGTGGCGGCACTGACCACGAGGTGGCGGCACTGTCCACGAGATGGCGGCACTGTCCACGAGGTGACGGCACTGTCCACGAGGTGGCGGCACTGTCCACGAGGTGGCGGCACTGACCACGAGATGGCGGCACTGTCCACGAGATGGCGGCACTGACCACGAGGTGGAGGCACTGTCCACGAGGTGGCGGCACTGACCACGAGGTGGCGGCACTGACCACGAGGTGGCGGCACTGTCCACGAGGTGGCGGCACTGTCCACGAGGTGACGGCACTGTCCACGAGGTGGCGGCACTGTCCACGAGGTGGCGGCACTGACCACGAGATGGCGGCACTGTCCACGAGGTGGCGGCACTGTCCACGAGGTGGCGGCACTGTCCACGAGGTGGCGGCACTGTCCACGAAGTGACGGCACTGTCCACGAGGTGGCGGCACTGTCCACGAGGTGGCGGCACTGACCACGAGATGGCGGCACTGTCCACGAGGTGGCGGCACTGTCCACGAGATGGCGGCACTGACCACGAGGTGGAGGCACTGTCCACGAGGTGGCGGCACTGACCACGAGGTGGCGGCACTGTCCACGAGGTGACGGCACTGTCCACGAGGTGGCGGCACTGTCCACGAGGTGGCGGCACTGACCACGAGATGGCGGCACTGTCCACGAGGTGGTGGCACTGACCACGAGGTGGCGGCACTGACCACGAGGTGGCGGCACTGTCCACGAGGTGGCGGCACTGTCCACGAGGTGACGGCACTGTCCACGAGGTGGCGGCACTGACCACGAGATGGCGGCACTGTCCACGAGGTGGCGGCACTGACCACGAGGTGGCGGCACTGTCCACGAGGTGACGGCACTGTCCACGAGGTGGCGGCACTGACCACGAGGTGGCGGCACTGACCACGAGCTGGCGGCACTGTCCACGAGGTGGCGGCACTGACCACGAGGTGGCGGCACTGACCACGAGGTGGCGGCACTGTCCACGAAGTGGCGGCACTGTCCACGAGGTGACGGCACTGTCCACGAGGTGGCGGCACTGACCACGAGATGGCGGCACTGTCCACGAGGTGGCGGCACTGTCCACGAGGTGGCGGCACTGTCCACGAGGTGACGGCACTGTCCACGAGGTGGCGGCACTGTCCACGAGGTGGCGGCACTGACCACGAGATGGCGGCACTGTCCACGAGGTGGCGGCACTGACCACGAGGTGGCGGCACTGTCCACGAGGTGACGGCACTGTCCACGAGGTGGCGGCACTGACCACGAGCTGGCGGCACTGTCCACGAGGTGGCGGCACTGACCACGAGGCGGCGGCACTGTCCACGAGGTGGCGGCACTGACCACGAGGTGGCGGCACTGACCACGAGGCTCACCATTCCTTAGCGTTCTCCACAAAGGCTGACACCGGACTGGTCTGCACGGTGTAAGTGTCGTTGGCAGAGTACTCAAACAGACCGTAGTACGGGTTGAACAACTCTCGCGAGAGGAGGAAAAAGAACTCTCGCGACGGGCCGCCGTAGTCCAATCTGAAAACAGAACATCAATTTCACAACATGTCCCATGGTCCAATTCAGCTCTTGTGTTCATAACAGGGGCTTAAAACTAATTTTATTTCATTTCACAAAATGTCCAAGTCCTGCCTCTCCCCCCTTCGAGTATAGTCCTAAATACAATAACGTTTTACCATGTCTAGAACCAGTATAGAGCAAGTTGATAAGCGATCTATCACATTTACAAAAAACGAACTGATTTTGATTGAGCGACGCCAGGATACTCTTAGCGGATTCGACTCACCCCTCCTCCCCCGTAAAGTTAATGTACAGCTTGGCCTTCTGAAGTTCCTTCTTGGAGAGTGACATGATCTTGCCGAAGGCATCTTCCAATACGTGTTCCCGGCGTACTGTCAGTCTGCAGAGACAAACAGTTGGGCGATAATTAGCAGATCACAGCACGTGGTTTCAGCCAATACGAGTTTGAAAACACTAGTGAGCGATAAATGAGCACATCATAACACGTGGTTTCAGCCAATACCAGTTTGAAAACACTAGTGAGCGATAAATGAGCACATCATAACACGTGGTTTCAGCCAATACCAGTTTGAAAACACTAGTGAGCGATAAATGAGCACATCCTAACACGTGGTTTCAGCCAATACCAGACTGAAGACAATGAAGAAATATTTTTTTTTAAAGAAATGATATTCTCCGACAACTAAGGTTAATGTCATTTCAAATGATCATCTCCGTTCGCTGACCTGGTGATGAAATACAGACCCAAGAGTACTTACTTGAGTTTCGTGGGTCCCTGGCCGTACCCCTTGGCCTCTAGCTTGCGGTGGAATGTTCGCAGTTTGGCCTGGAAGTCCCTCTTGTACGGGGCAGGCACGCGGAGGTTTGCCCGCTGTAGGCCCGGGGAGGCCTGGGGGGAGCCCTGGGGTGACCCCCGGGGCGAGGACCGCCCCTGGGTCTGAGTGACCAGGGACGGTGGGACGTACGACACGATCTCCTCCTCAAACAGGCTGCAAGGACAACGGCAGACACACTGATACACGCGGCTAGAAACAACACACCCCGACAAACATACATCACAAAAGGCTATATCGACAAAGTATCGATCGAGGTAGAATCCAGACAGAAGAGATCCAGACAGGAAAGATCCAAACAGGAGAGATCCAGATATGATAGATCCAGACAGGGCAGATCCCGGGATGACAGATCCAGATATGACAGATCCAGATATGACAGATCCAGACAGGGCAGATCTCGGGAGGCCAGACGCCGTGAGGCCAGGTACCTGAGGAGGATGATGAGTTCCACGTCGTTCTGGTAGCGGTCGACCATGTCAGCGCCCTGCTCCCGGATGGCCATGATCCGTGACTTGAGGCGGTTGTTGATCGCCGGGTGGCGCTCCTTCAAGATGTCCATGATGTTGGGCTGGCGCAGGAACAGCACCACCTTGTCATTGTAGGCTGCAAGGGACAACACAGTGTGAGAGGCCGACAGACACAACACAGTGTGAGAGGCCGACAGACACAACACAGTGTGATAGGCCGACAGACACAACACAGTGTGATAGGCCGACAGACACAACACAGTGTGAGAGGCCGACAGACACAACACAGTGTGATAGGCCGACAGACACAACACAGTGTGATAGGCCGACAGACACAACACAGTGTGATAGGCCGACAGACACAACACAGTGTGATAGGCCGACAGACACAACACAGTGTGATAGGCCGACAGACACAACACAGTGTGATAGGCCAACAGACACAACACAGTGTGAGAGGCCGACAGACACAACAGTGTGATAGGCCGACAGACACAACACAGTGTGATAGGCCGACAGACACAACACAGTGTGACAGGCCGACAGACACAACACAGTGTGAGAGGCCGACAGACACAACACAGTGTGACAGGCCGACAGACACAACACAGTGTGAGAGGCCGACAGACACAACACAGTGTGACAGGCCGACAGACACAACACAGTGTGATAGGCCGACAGACACAACACAGTGTGATAGGCCGACAGACACAACACAGTTTAGGACTGGAGGGTCCCCAGCGGGCAAATCTTACCATGATTTAAGACTGAATGGCAGCAAGGTGTACCTGAAGGACCCCGAGCGGGCAGCAAGGTGTACCTGGAGGACCCCGAGCGGGCAGCAAGGTGTACCTGAAGGACCCCGAGCGGGCAGCAAGGTGTACCTGAAGGACCCCGAGCGGGCAGCAAGGTGTACCTGAAGGACCCCGAGCGGGCAGCAAGGTGTACCTGGAGGACCCCGCGCGGGCAGCAAGGTGTACCTGAAGGACCCCGAGCGGGCAGCAAGGTGTACCTGAAGGACCCCGAGCGGGCAGCAAGGTGTACCTGAAGGACCCCGAGCGGGCAGCAAGGTGTACCTGAAGGACCCCGAGCGGGCAGCAAGGTGTACCTGGAGGACCCCGAGCGGGCAGCAAGGTGTACCTGAAGGACCCCGAGCGGGCAGCAAGGTGTACCTCAAGGACCCCGAGCGTCCAGCAAGGTTTACCTGAAGGACCCCGAGCGGGCAGCAAGGTGTACCTGAAGGACCCCGAGCGGGCAGCAAGGTGTACCTGAAGGACCCCGAGCGGGCAGCAAGGTGTACCCACCTGTAGGTATTTGTCCGGAGTTGATCACAGTTCTGTGCGAGTCGGTTCCTGAGGTCCGAGAAGATCCCTGCATCGAACAAACGTTGGTCGTCTAATTCTCCCGCCACACAAAACTTACACTTCGGCGTTTAGGCAGGACTACCGAACAGGTCGAACCATTGTTGCAGCATAGCTCACGTATTACTCACGCCTAACGTTTACTACAATAATACATTTCGTGGGCTCTAACATGTACGATGGACCACCGAACATGCGACCTTAAAAAATTGCTTGATGAAGTATTTTCTCATTTTTTGAGCTATTCTCGATTGCCCATATTATAAGGTAGAAATTCATATTTAGATGATATAACTCCTCTTATAGACAGCTGAATTGCACAAAGTCGCATTTAATAAAATCAAATATATATTGTTTAGTTGCTTAGCCCGCCAGCCACAGTGGGAGGCACTTCATGAATCACGATATTCACGATATTCTTGTGCCGTTGTTTTGTATCGTAACACAAGGACACATTCCCACTCGGGTTTGGTGTTGACTGGGAGAGCGCCCTCTCGTTTGAGAATGGGTACTTACGTCTTCCTGTCGGTTGCCAAGAGCGAGGACGCTGGATGCCAACACTGGCGCCTCTAGCGGCAGTCTCGGGTCGATGAAGGACGTGGTGCGGGAGGCGTGGTCTATGAAGAACGGCTGGAGGGGGAGGGGGAGGGGGGAGGTGATATGTACCAGTGCCATCCATACTCAACCAGTGTCACGTTACAACAGGTACACATTACTGTTTACAATAATGACAGCAATAATACAGGGTTATCATAGTACCAACGACATATTGATAACAACGTTCTTTATCAAATACAGCTAAACAGTTCCAATCAATATTTGCATTACAAAGGTAACTATATTGCACTAGGATACTTATTACAGGCGCGAGCCAAGCTGTACAAACCGAGGGGGCTACCAGACAACATGTTGTAATGGTACGCACCTTCGAGGACCGGTCAAACTTTCTCTCCCAGCCTCGTGGTAGTTCCTTGTTAGTGTCGGCGAAGTAGTTGATGAAGGCCACCAGGTCTCTGTTGTGTTGGTACCTGTCGACGGAAGCAACGATCACTGAAAACACGTGGCGCGTAGCAATTCACTGACAGTCAAAGCAATGGTTGGTGGTATATTCAGGACGCTTTAACCACTTTTGGTCAATCTCGCGTCAATGGGAGAAGGAAGGGAGAGTGGAGCCATGTCCCCGGGGGTAACCCCCTACTCTTTACGAAGAAAGACATGGGAGCTTTATCCGGCGACCACACAGACATGGCCACAGCGGGGCTCGAACCACCGATTCACGTGCCGTTTGACTCTCCGGTGGCCAAAGCGCTCAATGCGAGCGCTCCAACCCACTGAGCCACCGGGCCGGTCCCGTCACAGCAATGCAGTGTAATGGATCACGCCTAGCGCCGCTTCAGGCAAGTCACAAGTCTCACCTGTCGAACACTTGGAGGTCACGGCGAATCTTGTTGATCATGTGTTTCAAGTGAGAGTTTCGGTTGAACTCCGCCAGCGCCCTCTGTGTGAGAGTGAAAAGTACCATATTTGCATTCACAAATAGGAATAACAAAGATAATGAATTACCTCATCTTGAATCATTTAATGTATTTAGTAGATGGTTAGAGACAGTTCCCATCTGAATAGCACTAACCAAGGGAATATATAATGGTGATCAATGGCCTTTGAGAGTATTCCCGCCTCCGCCCCCTCCCTCTCCCTCGCTGACACGGGACCCCCGATGTCCCTCACGCTGTGTGGGTGAGTGGGGCGGGACCCCCGGCACCTACCTCGTTATGCTGTATGACTGTGAAGATGTCGGGTCGCGTGAGGAAGCGGACGACCGGCAGGTGGCTCACGCTGCGGCGCGACCGCGGACCCCCCACGCCGCCGGATGACGTCACCGGGGACGCCGACGAAGTGACACTGCCAGGCGACGCCACGGTCGGTGACGCTAGCGCCGATGTCGCCAGAGTCGTTGTTGAGGGTGACGTGACGGGTGGCGTGGCCGTGGCGGGGGTTGGGGTGAGGGTTGGGGTGGGGGTGGGTGCGGGGGTGGGGGTGGGTGCGGGGGTGGGGGAGGGCGCGCTGGCCGTGGCGGTGGACGCGACTGACGCCAGTGACGTGGTGGAGGCCGACATGGACGTTGGCGTCCCGGGCGCACTGCCCACCGGAACTGGAACACACAGCAACAGGCCGTCAGCATACAACACGAGAGACACGAAAGGCATTGGTGGGTGCTGCCACCTCGCGGACCTCGGCCAAGGTGGGATATGGAAGGTACAGATTGTACTCGAGGTGGTTATACTTGAGATGAGCAAGAGGACAAGGTGGAGTCCGTTACCCACTGGGACAACGGGGCCACCCCCTCCCTGTATCGCATGTTCAACTACAACGACGCAGCAGTCTTACAACGCAGTCTGACTGCCATGATAATCGTCATGTTAATAGGAGGGCGGTGACAGCGGGGTGGGGTGGGGTAATGTTAATAGGAGGGCGGTGACAGGGGGGTGGGGTGGGGTAATGTTAATAGGAGGGCGGTGACAGGGGGGTGGGGTGGGGTATTGTTAATAGGAGGGCGGTGACAGGGGGGTGGGGTGGGGTAATGTTAATAGGAGGGCGGTGACAGGGGGGTGGGGTGGGGTAATGTTAATAGGAGGGCGGTGACAGGGGGGTGGGGTGGGGTATTGTTAATAGGAGGGCGGTGACAGGGGGGTGGGGTGGGGTAATGTTAATAGGAGGGCGGTGACAGGGGGGTGGGGTGGGGTAATGTTAATAGGAGGGCGGTGACAGGGGGGTGGGGTGGGGTAATGTTAATAGGAGGGCGGTGACAGGGGGGTGGGGTGGGTTAATGTTAATAGGAGGGCGGTGACAGGGGGGTGGGGTGGGGTAATGTTAATAGGAGGGCGGTGACAGCGGGGTGGGGTGGGGTAATGTTAATAGGAGGGTGGTGACAGGGGGGTGGGGTGGGGTAATGTTAATAGGAGGGCGGTGACAGGGGGGTGGGGTGGGGTAATGTTAATAGGAGGGCGGTGACAGGGGGGTGGGGTGGGGTAATGTTAATAGGAGGGCGGTGACAGGGGGGTGGGGTGGGGTAATGTTAATAGGAGGGCGGTGACAGCGGGGTGGGGTGGGGTAATGTTAATAGGAGGGCGGTGACAGGGGGGTGGGGTGGGGTAATGTTAATAGGAGGGCGGTGACAGGGGGGTGGGGTGGGGTAATGTTAATAGGAGGGCGGTGACAGCGGGGTGGGGTGGGGTAATGTTAATAGGAGGGCGGTGACAGGGGGGTGGGGTGGGGTAATGTTAATAGGAGGGCGGTGACAGCGGGGTGGGGTGGGGTAATGTTAATAGGAGGGCGGTGACAGGGGGGTGGGGTGGGGTAATGTTAATAGGAGGGCGGTGACAGCGGGGTGGGGTGGGGTAATGTTAATAGGAGGGCGGTGACAGGGGGGTGGGGTGGGGTAATGTTAATAGGAGGGCGGTGACAGCGGGGTGGGGTGGGGTACGGGGGTACTCACTGTCGGTCGAGTCTTGGGTCTCCAGGCGGGGCACGCTCTGGGTCATCGTCCGCCGGATGCTCTGGTAACTGCAAAGCGAACAAAGCACTGTCAGTCATGGTGAAAGTGAAAGGTACCTCCGCATTGTCAGTCATCGTGAAGTGAAAGGTAGAAACGCAATGTCAGTCATCGTAAAAGTGAAAGGTAGCAACGCAGTCAGTCGTCGTGAAAGTGAAAGGTAGCAACGCACTGTCAGTCGTGGTGAAAGCGATACGTAGCAACGCACTGTCAGTCATGGTGAAAGTGAAAGGTAGCTTTCACTTTCAGAGGCCAAAGCGTTTACAGGGGAATCCCCGGTGACATCAGAGGTCAAAGGGTTCACAGGGGAATCCCCGGTGACATCACGCGTCGTAAAACCCCAGGAAACGCGACAAGAAAATCATCACGCGACGGGACAACTGCATGTATTAGCAGAAACCTGACACCTGGAAAGCCACACAGAAGTACACCGACGTCGACAGACACTTGGTCCTTAAAACTCTTTGTTCCCACCACAATTAGAAACGATTTTTTGCACCTTGGTGGAAACTCGTCCTCATCCCTGTGTGGCGTGAACGACTTGTGGCGACCGGCAAGTCTCCGAAACCAGTTGCGATGGGACCCGGATGCTACCATATTATGGCCCATTGCGTTACGCCCTCCACTGTGGCCGACACACGCTGTGAGGGCTCACGCGCTCGGACCGCGGCGCATCGCTCTACGTTAAAGCAATGTGTTCTGCAATTTTCATATTACAAAGATGTATATTCAGTCTTGAATTCAAATCCTGAAAGCCCGGAGAGAAGCAAATTGGTTTACCGGAGCAGAATTTAGTGGCCGGTGTAGCATGATAACCGGTCCGCCGTGATAAAGTGTCCGGCTGACGTGTGCGCATGCGCAGCGAATGGGGTTACTATGTTAATAGCGCATGTATGTAAGGTTTAGGATTAGGTTAGGGCCAGGGTTAGGGTTTCGGTTAGTATTAGGGTTCTGGTTAGGGTTAGTGACATGAAAGAAGCGTGGCCGGACAGGTTATCACGGCCGGACAGGTTATTAGGTTACACCGGCTTTATATCCCTGCGCGCCTGTTCGCTGTTCGGTATTCTGTGTGATGCCGACCGCGGCTCGCTATCACGTCCGCGCGCGATAAACTAGTCCGCGCAATTTTATGTTGAAATTGTTGTTTTACAGACTCAACGAGATATAAAACATATATGCATCATAATGTTGAGATACTTTTAGTCTTGATTCTAAAATGCAAAAAAAATCTAAGATGGCGCATGTAAGTAGGCTGCTTTAAGCAACAACTGACGGGAACATATAAGACAAGGTGTATGTTAGCGACAGGATGTACCTTGGGGGAACCTCATCCTCATCTCTCAGCGGCCGGAAGGACTTCAGGTGAACCAGCTTGGACACTAGGTTGTCATGGCAACCGAACGTCACCCTATTATCGTTCAGCGATACTCCTCTGTGACGAAACAGATTCCTCATCTTGTTGTTGGGTAGTGGTCCCTGAGCCAGGGTGGCAGGGTGACCAGGGTGGCAGGGTGACCAGGGTGGCAGGGTGACCAGGGCCAGGGTGGTCGGGTGACCAGGGTGGTCGGGTGATCAGGGTGGTCGGGTGACCAGGGTGGCAGGGTGGAATCAAGCTTTACGCAGTGGGATATTTCTCGTTAGGCCTCACAACTTGCACATCATGAACTGTAATGGACTACTCTCCAGGCTATCACTGTTGGTAACTTTCAACACACAACTGTTTCCCTGTATTCACGTGTTGGGCCGTCCGGCGCCTATCAATTACTGTGGTGGTGTATTGACGACATAACGGTGGCAGTGCCGCGCCACGCTGCACCGCCTGCTGAGCTGGGTGGCCGGACAGTGGGAACCACCGAGCCGCGGCGACATCACAGGCCCGCAGCTGTTGTCAAGCAGTAGCCACGACACCCACCGTACATCACATCTGTTATCAGCAGATGGGCTTGTCATTTGACGGATAATCCAAATCACTAATTTTTTGTTACATATCAATACACATAGGATTGTTCTAAGGAGCGGCGCCAGCGATAGAGGCGCAATATACCGCTGGTTAGAGGGTAGGCAGAGTAGACAAAGGAGTGATGCTTCTCCAGGAACTGGACCGCCACGGCACACACACTTGACTGTAATGTTTACAGTGTCGGGGAGATGCTGGTGGTTGGGTGGCCCTCAGATCGATAGCTCACCGTTCACCGCCGGGCCCAGGCCGCCTGTTGCCGCCTCCAGGCAGTCCAATCAAACGAGTCGTATGCGGGAAACCTCCACGCAAATTGTCGTCTGCTTTCTAGTCGAGCGCGGCGGAGGATGACGTCACGATACTACGCACACCCGTGACACCAGCAGTGCCCCCCCCCTCTCCCTCCCCTCTTTGTGCAATGTGTTCCTCCCGTTACATCACATGGCGACCGTCGCTGTGGCTGTGTGCTGCGCCATCACACACACACCAGGCTCACGTCAGTCGCGGGTCGTGGGGATAGGCGGCTGACCTGTGCCGAGGCGTGCCTTCCTCACAGGGGGGACAGCTGTGGGGGGGAGGGGGGGGGGGGCTTGCCGCTGAGGCGCACGCGCAGATTATTACCCCTTTCATAGTTGTGGGTGACACCTCCCTTTGTCCGTCAGCCGGTGTGTGTCTCGCGGCGGGTGCCCGGTGGGGGTGGGGTAGGGGGTTGGGGGGTTAGGGGGTGGGGCTGGGGCTGGAGGTGCGTAGGGCTCACGGTGCCGTCAGCTCGTGCGATGGCCTCTCGTCGGTCAGTCCCAGGGCTGACGACAGGCGCGGGGGGGGGCGGTGTACCACACCTCGGCGAGTCTCCATCACCGGTCAGCCTAACGTAAGCCACGATGTTCCGTGCCGGGTCGTCGAATGAGGGTCGTGTCCCCGGGCAACGGGTGGGGAGAAGCTCAGGGCAGGGACAGGTCTACAGGTAGAGGAGGGGGGGTGGGGGTGACACTTCTGGGTTGGGACAGGCTCAGGGCGGTTTCCTGACCTGAGGTGGGGGTCAGTAGGGCAAGACGCCATCACTTCTGGGTCCCGCAGACAAAGCCAGGGTAAATCCGCCTGTTAATAAATGCTGACGGCTGACATGCCTTCCTGGTCGCCCCCCCCCCCACCCTCCTCCTCCCACTATCACAGCGTGTCGGTCGATAGGGAAGTAGCCATGACGATGCATAGCACAGACACACAATCTACGCTAGCATTGCCCGGTGACGTTGCCAGGCATTCTGGTGGTCTGAGGCGCCGGCCTCCCCGGGTCGGTGTAGTCCATGTGTGGACAAGGCTGGCCTGAAGCACCGATCCACCCTTCTATCTGCGCCAGGACTCCTCTGTAGCTCAGCCCCTCACCCCTCACCCCACACCCCTCACCCCTCACTGATATGCCGAGGGTACGACACTGTCCCCGGGGACTTACCTAACGCCCACCTCTGCTGCGGCTCCCACCCAAACAACGTTACACACCCTGGTTAATTACCAAAGTCGCCGCCTAACCGAATTCCGTTACTTATACATTTACATATTTGGATTGTAAGTCTGGCCAGGCCAGGCCCACGTACAAGGCGGGATGGCCCACGTTCCGGGCTCCAGTGTGACATACACAGAGCGGGGGCCGGGCCTGTCCTTCACACGCTCTAGTGTTACATACACACAGCGGGGGCCTGGCCTGTCCTTCACACGCTCCAGTGTTACATACACACAGCGGGGGCCGGGCCTGTCCTTCACACGCTCCAGTGTTACATACACACAGCGGTGGCCGGGCCTGTCCTTCACACGCTCCAGTGTTACATACACACAGCGGGGGCCGGGCCTGTCCTTCACACGCTCCAGTGTTACATACACACAGCGGGGGCCGGGCCTGTCCTTCACACGCTCCAGTGTTACATACACACAGCGGGGGCCGGGCCTGTCCTTCACACGCTCCAGTGTTACATACACACAGCGGGGGCCGGGCCTGTCCTTCACACGCTCCAGTGTTACATACACACAGCGGGGGCCGGGCCTGTCCTTCACACGCTCCAGTGTTACATACACACAGCGGGGGCCGGGCCTGTCCTTCACACGCTCCAGTGTTACATACACACAGCGGGGGCCGGGCCTGTCCTTCACACGCTCCAGTGTTACATACACACAGCGGGGGCCGGGCCTGTCCTTCACACGCTCCAGTGTTACATACACACAGCGGTGGCCGGGCCTGTCCTTCACACGCTCCAGTGTTACATACACACAGCGGGGGCCGGGCCTGTCCTTCACACGCTCCAGTGTTACATACACACAGCGGGGGCCGGGCCTGTCCTTCACACGCTCCAGTGTTACATACACACAGCGGGGGCCGGGCCTGTCCTTCACACGCTCCAGTGTTACATACACACAGCGGTGGCCGGGCCTGTCCTTCACACGCTCCAGTGTTACATACACACAGCGGGGGCCGGGCCTGTCCTTCACACGCTCCAGTGTTACATACACACAGCGGGGGCCGGGCCTGTCCTTCACACGCTCCAGTGTTACATACACACAGCGGGGGCCGGGCCTGTCCTTCACACGCTCCAGTGTTACATGCACACAGCGGGGGCCGGGCCTGTCCTTCACACGCTCCAGTGTTACATACACACAGCGGTGGCCGGGCCTGTCCTTCACACGCTCCAGTGTTACATACACACAGCGGGGGCCGGGCCTGTCCTTCACACGCTCCAGTGTTACATACACACAGCGGGGGCCTGGCCTGTCCTTCACACGCTCCAGTGTTACATACACACAGCGGGGGCCGGGCCTGTCCTTCACACGCTCCAGTGTTACATACACACAGCGGTGGCCGGGCCTGTCCTTCACACGCTCCAGTGTTACATACACACAGCGGGGGCCGGGCCTGTCCTTCACACGCTCCAGTGTTACATACACACAGCGGGGGCCGGGCCTGTCCTTCACACGCTCCAGTGTTACATACACACAGCGGGGGCCGGGCCTGTCCTTCACACGCTCCAGTGTTACATACACACAGCGGGGGCCTGGCCTGTCCTTCACACGCTCCAGTGTTACATACACACAGCGGGGGCCGGGCCTGTCCTTCACACGCTCCAGTGTTACATACACACAGCGGTGGCCGGGCCTGTCCTTCACACGCTCCAGTGTTACATACACACAGCGGGGGCCGGGCCTGTCCTTCACACGCTCCAGTGTTACATACACACAGCGGGGGCCGGGCCTGTCCTTCACACGCTCCAGTGTTACATACACACAGCGGGGGCCTGGCCTGTCCTTCACACGCTCCAGTGTTACATACACACAGCGGGGGCCGGGCCTGTCCTTCACACGCTCCAGTGTTACATACACACAGCGGTGGCCGGGCCTGTCCTTCACACGCTCCAGTGTTACATACACACAGCGGGGGCCGGGCCTGTCCTTCACACGCTCCAGTGTTACATACACACAGCGGGGGCCTGGCCTGTCCTTCACACGCTCCAGTGTTACATACACACAGCGGGGGCCGGGCCTGTCCTTCACACGCTCCAGTGTTACATACACACAGCGGGGGCCGGGCCTGTCCTTCACACGCTCCAGTGTTACATACACACAGCGGGGGCCGGGCCTGTCCTTCACACGCTCCAGTGTTACATACACACAGCGGGGGCCTGGCCTGTCCTTCACACGCTCCAGTGTTACATACACACAGCGGGGGCCGGGCCTGTCCTTCACACGCTCCAGTGTTACATACACACAGCGGTGGCCGGGCCTGTCCTTCACACGCTCCAGTGTTACATACACACAGCGGGGGCCGGGCCTGTCCTTCACACGCTCCAGTGTTACATACACACAGCGGGGGCCGGGCCTGTCCTTCACACGCTCCAGTGTTACATGCACACAGCGGGGGCCGGGCCTGTCCTTCACACGCTCCAGTGTTACATACACACAGCGGTGGCCGGGCCTGTCCTTCACACGCTCCAGTGTTACATACACACAGCGGTGGCCGGGCCTGTCCTTCACACGCTCCAGTGTTACATACACACAGCGGGGGCCGGGCCTGTCCTTCACACGCTCCAGTGTTACATACACACAGCGGGGGCCGGGCCTGTCCTTCACACGCTCCAGTGTTACATACACACAGCGGGGGCCGGGCCTGTCCTTCACACGCTCCAGTGTTACATACACACAGCGGGGGCCGGGCCTGTCCTTCACACGCTCCAGTGTTACATACACACAGCGGGGGCCGGGCCTGTCCTTCACACGCTCCAGTGTTACATACACACAGCGGGGGCCGGGCCTGTCCTTCACACGCTCCAGTGTTACATACACACAGCGGTGGCCGGGCCTGTCCTTCACACGCTCCAGTGTTACATACACACAGCGGTGGCCGGGCCTGTCCTTCACACGCTCCAGTGTTACATACACACAGCGGGGGCCGGGCCTGTCCTTCACACGCTCCAGTGTTACATACACACAGCGGTGGCCGGGCCTGTCCTTCACACGCTCCAGTGTTACATACACACAGCGGGGGCCGGGCCTGTCCTTCACACGCTCCAGTGTTACATACACACAGCGGTGGCCGGGCCTGTCCTTCACACGCTCCAGTGTTACATACACACAGCGGTGGCCGGGCCTGTCCTTCACACGCTCCAGTGTTACATACACACAGCGGTGGCCGGGCCTGTCCTTCACACGCTCCAGTGTTACATACACACAGCGGGGGCCGGGCCTGTCCTTCACACGCTTCAGTGTTACATACACACAGCGGGGGCCGGGCCTGTCCTTCACACGCTCCAGTGTTACATACACACAGCGGGGGCCGGGCCTGTCCTTCACACGCTCCAGTGTTACATACACACAGCGGGGGCCGGGCCTGTCCTTCACACGCTCCAGTGTTACATACACACAGCGGGGGCCGGGCCTGTCCTTCACACGCTCCAGTGTTACATACACACAGCGGGGGCCGGGCCTGTCCTTCACACGCTCCAGTGTTACATACACACAGCGGGGGCCGGGCCTGTCCTTCACACGCTCCAGTGTTACATACACACAGCGGGGGCCGGGCCTGTCCTTCACACGCTCCAGTGTTACATACACACAGCGGTGGCCGGGCCTGTCCTTCACACGCTCCAGTGTTACATACACACAGCGGGGGCCGGGCCTGTCCTTCACACGCTCCAGTGTTACATACACACAGCGGTGGCCGGGCCTGTCCTTCACACGCTCCAGTGTTACATACACACAGCGGGGGCCGGGCCTGTCCTTCACACGCTCCAGTGTTACATACACACAGCGGGGGCCGGGCCTGTCCTTCACACGCTCCAGTGTTACATACACACAGCGGTGGCCGGGCCTGTCCTTCACACGCTCCAGTGTTACATACACACAGCGGGGGCCGGGCCTGTCCTTCACACGCTCCAGTGTTACATACACACAGCGGTGGCCGGGCCTGTCCTTCACACGCTCCAGTGTTACATACACACAGCGGGGGCCGGGCCTGTCCTTCACACGCTCCAGTGTTACATACACACAGCGGGGGCCGGGCCTGTCCTTCACACGCTCCAGTGTTACATACACACAGCGGTGGCCGGGCCTGTCCTTCACACGCTCCAGTGTTACATACACACAGCGGGGGCCGGGCCTGTCCTTCACACGCTCCAGTGTTACATACACACAGCGGGGGCCGGGCCTGTCCTTCACACGCTCCAGTGTTACATACACACAGCGGGGGCCGGGCCTGTCCTTCACACGCTCCAGTGTTACATACACACAGCGGGGGCCGGGCCTGTCCTTCACACGCTCCAGTGTTACATACACACAGCGGTGGCCGGGCCTGTCCTTCACACGCTCCAGTGTTACATACACACAGCGGGGGCCGGGCCTGTCCTTCACACGCTCCAGTGTTACATACACACAGCGGGGGCCGGGCCTGTCCTTCACACGCTCCAGTGTTACATACACACAGCGGGGGCCGGGCCTGTCCTTCACACGCTCCAGTGTTACATACACACAGCGGGGGCCGGGCCTGTCCTTCACACGCTCCAGTGTTACATACACACAGCGGTGGCCGGGCCTGTCCTTCACACGCTCCAGTGTTACATACACACAGCGGGGGCCGGGCCTGTCCTTCACACGCTCCAGTGTTACATACACACAGCGGGGGCCGGGCCTGTCCTTCACACGCTCCAGTGTTACATACACACAGCGGGGGCCGGGCCTGTCCTTCACACGCTCATCTGCCGGGGACAGATTCCTCAGGTGAAGGGGGGATGGTTAAAGTAATATGTTCTGTAATTTTTATATATTACCGATCTCTTCTCCATGTCAAATCAGTATAGTCTGTCTTGAATTAAATTCCTGAAAGCCTGTGGGCTATCCGGAGAGAAGCATATTTGTTCACCGGAGCAGAAGTTGGTGGCCGGCTTTATATCCCTGCGCACCTGTTCGCTGTTCGGTATTCTGTGTGATGTCGACCGCGGCTCGCTATCACGTCCGCGCGCGATGAACTAGTCCGCGCAGTTTTATGTCGAAATTGTTGTTTTACAGACTCAACGAGATATAAAACATATATGCGTCATAATTTTGAAATACTTTTAGTTATAATTCTAAAATGTAATAAGTAAGTAGGCGGCTTTACGTCCCGCCACACCCAGACCTCATCATAGGAGCGCCCCCCCCCCCTCCCCTCTCCCGCACCCGTCGTCACTGTTAGCCGTCAATGATGTACGCCCCTCAGAGGTCACGTGCTTGATCCGCCCAGGTTCACGGGTGACCGCTGAATAGACTTCGGATTCACTCTTTCTTTCTTTATTACATTACCCTGACAATACAATGCCGTGTCGCTTATCAATACGGCAGCCTAATACAAGGTGTGGCCTCGGCCTCTGCACGTGCTGATGGGGGGGCCAGCCAGCCACACCGCCACTGGGTGGGTAGCGGCCCGGAGGGGGGGGGGGGTTAGCGGAGACCGTCCAGGCGACGTATCGAGCGGTCCCACCAAGCAGACGCCGTGACGCCATCGCAAGCCACAGCGGTGCCGACAGCCGGCGCCACCCTCACGTCCCAAGGGACGACGGGTAAAGAGATGTGCCTGTTCAACCCCACCGCGCGATTAAAACTCGATACACGTTGGGATTTCAGACCACAGGGAGCACAGATGTGTGCTAGATGGGGGGGGGGGGGTGAATGAGCGGGTAAGGGGGCTCCAAGGGAGAAAATGGGCTAATGTGTTCCGCACTCGCTGGCCGAGTGTTAAGCCCTGTACAGCAGCATGTAGCCGTACAGGTTGAAAGTGGCGACCGTGCACGCTGCCGACTGGGCCACAGGGGAGGCGCCGCCTTGAACACACAGATATCTCTCAGATCAAGAGACGTCACCGCCAGACAGGAGCCGGGGTACAGCCGGCGTCACGGACACACACGCGCCATGGGTGCGCAGGGGTAGCTTATCCCTCGTGAGGCAGGCTGGGTGGGGGGCGGGGGGTGACCACTCACCGTCTGTCCAGTTGCTGGCGGTCCTCGTTGGTGATGGAGGGCGCCCTCTGGGGCGGGTCACGTGACTGGGGCCGTTGCCACGTGGTCGTCCGGTTGATGTGGTCGATGTAGAACACTCGACCGTGCGCGTCGATCCGGGCTTCCCATCCTGCCAAGGTCAAGGTCAAGGTTAAGGTCAAGGTCACATCAAAAGTCAACATCAAGCTAAACATTCTTATGCAGATGGAAAGATTATTATGACGTTAGAAAAGGAAAACGGGAGGGAACAAATGAGTAACAGTCAGGGTCGGATTCAGATATGCTGGAAAAGTGGGGGACGGTTTCGAGTAATGGCCTAGATTTTTTGTTTTTCATATGTTAAATGGTATAAATTTCGGCCCTAAATGGAGGGGCCGGGGCCGGGGCCGGGTGAGACCCGTGGGGGTGGGGGTGGGGGTGGGGGTGGGGGGAGGCTGATCATGACGTCACCATCTTGATGGCGGGTATGGACGGACCTTCGGTTAGTTATCGTTGTACACAGCAGTCGGTACCTCACTCCCAGTGTGGCCCCTGAGTACCAGGGGCGGATCCATGGGGGGAGGGGGGGGGGGGGGAGACCCAGCCCCGGCCTACCCTCTTAGGGGCGAAACTCCATTTCATATCATTTCACATATGAAAACCGAAACCGCCCCCCCCCCCTCTATCCAGCTTATCTGGATCTGACCCTAAAGCCCCCCGCCCCCCCCCCAATATCCAGATTTTCTGGATCCGCCCCTAGGTACTTACCTGGGCTCAGATGCATGTCAACTAGATAAGAGAGGTGATTCCACAAGATGTCCTCACAAGCGGAATTCCCAGTGGGTCCCTCCATGCCCTCCAGGACAGGCCACCCTGTGTATAGGCCTCTCGCTGCCGGACACCTCTGTTTACCCTTCCCTCCACCCTGACGCGGTAGACAACAACCGCTCGCCTCACCACCCACGCTGTATATAGGAAAGTCGCTCACTTACAGGACTTAACCAGTGTAGAGGTTTGCCCCCTTTAACAGGTGATGTGTCTGGCACCATATGGCGACATACTGGACTCACAGAGACATTTAGATATAATAGGGCGGACGGCGAAACAACTTAAATGGATCGTTGAGGCTCATCAGATGATTTCTATTCTCCAGCGAACAAAGAATTAAACACTTACTTACATAGCTATTTATAGTATGTTATCAGGCCTATATAATTGTTTACGCTTCCATTTAGCCAGAATTCGGAGGCACAACAGCGCGTATGCAAATGAGGTTTTATTTACGTGTACAGTGCAGGCCGTCCCTTCGCGCCATGTGACAAGCGCCCCCCCCCCCCCCCCACCGACAAACTCCACTTCTGTCAGGCCGCAGGTAACGGACTGCCGGACTAAGGGATGTGTCACGGGCCAGCATGGTACAGGGCTATAAACCCTGGCCACTTGAACCAGTTTAAACCCCAATACCACCGGAAGCCCCCGGCCGCGTGACGTCACTTCTCGCTGACGTAACGCCCACAGCACCAACGCGACGATAACGCATAACAAAGCAGGGTGAGACCGTACGGTGAGCGGACACCGAGTGGTGTAACATGTGGATGGAGGGTCCGAGGTAAGCCACATCGGTGCAGATAGGGATGAACTGGGGCAAGGAACATTCTGGAATAGCATTGTGACTGTATGAGCGTGGGGGTGGGGGGGGGGGCGACCATGTTTCCACGACGCAACTTCTAAACGCATAATTCAGAGAACTAGACAATGAAACTGAGCATTGCGGAAGATCCATAGATAGTACTGTCCGTCACTGAGCCAACCTGGCGGAAGACCCATAGATAGTACTGTCCGTCACTGAGCTAACCTGGCGGAAGACCCATAGATAGTACTGTCCGTCACTGAGGTAACCTGGCGGAAGACCCATAGATAGTACTGTCCGTCACTGAGCTAACCTGGCGGCAGACCCATAGATAGTACTGTCCGTCACTGAGCTAACCTGGCGGAAGACCCATAGATAGTACTGTCCGTCACTGAGCTAACCTGGCGGAAGACCCATAGATAGTACTGTCCGTCACTGAGCTAACCTGGCGGAAGACCCATAGATAGTACTGTCCGTCACTGAGCTAACCTGGCGGAAGACCCATAGATAGTACTGTCCGTCACTGAGCTAACCTGGCGGAAGACCCATAGATAGTACTGTCCGTCAATGAGCTAACCTGGCGGAAGACCCATAGATAGTACTGTCCGTCACTGAGCTAACCTGGCGGAAGACCCATAGATAGTACTGTCCGTCACTGAGCTAACCTGGCGGAAGACCCATAGATAGTACTGTCCGTCACTGAGCTAACCTGGCGGCAGACCCATAGATAGTACTGTCCGTCACTGAGCTAACCTGGCGGAAGACCCATAGATAGTACTGTCCGTCACTGAGCTAACCTGGCGGAAGACCCATAGATAGTACTGTCCGTCACTCAGCTAACCTGGCGGAAGACCCATAGATAGTACTGTCCGTCACTGAGCTAACCTGGCGGAAGACCCATAGATAGTACTGTCCGTCACTGAGCCAACCTGGCGGAAGACCCATAGATAGTACTGTCCGTCACTCAGCTAACCTGGCGGAAGACCTATAGATAGTACTGTCCGTCATTGAGCTAACCTGGCGGAAGACCTATAGATAGTACTGTCCGTCACTGAGCTAACCTGGCGGAAGACCCATAGATAGTACTGTCCGTCACTGAGCTAACCTGGCGGAAGACCCATAGATAGTACTGTCCGTCACTGAGGTAACCTGGCACAAGACCCATAGATAGTACTGTCCGTCACTGAGCTAACCTGGCGGAAGACCCATAGATAGTACTGTCCGTCACTGAGGTAACCTGGCGGCAGACCCATAGATAGTACTGTCCGTCACTGAGGTAACCTGGCGGAAGACCCATAGATAGTACTGTCCGTCACTCAGCTAACCTGGCGGAAGACCCATAGATAGTACTGTCCGTCACTGAGCCAACCTGGCGGAGGACCCATAGATAGTACTGTCCGTCACTGAGGTAACCTGGCGGAAGACCTATAGATAGTACTGTCCGTCACTCAGCTAACCTGGCGGAAGACCCATAGATAGTACTGTCCGTCACTGAGCTAACCTGGCGGCAGACCCATAGATAGTACTGTCCGTCACTGAGCTAACCTGGCGGAAAACCCATAGATAGTACTGTCCGTCACTGAGCTAACCTGGCGGAAGACCCATAGATAGTACTGTCCGTCACTGAGCTAACCTGGCGGAAGACCCATAGATAGTACTGTCCGTCACTGAGCTAACCTGGCGGAAGACCCATAGATAGTACTGTCCGTCACTCAGCTAACCTGGCGGCAGACCCATAGATAGTACTGTCCGTCACTCAGCTAACCTGGCGGAAGACCCATAGATAGTACTGTCCGTCACTGAGGTAACCTGGCGGAATTTAAGACCCATAGATAGTACTGTCCGTCACTGAGCTAACCTGGCGGAAGACCCATAGATAGTACTGTCCGTCACTGAGCTAACCTGGCGGAAGACCCATAGATAGTACTGTCCGTCACTGAGCTAACCTGGCGGAAGACCCATAGATAGTACTGTCCGTCACTGAGCTAACCTGGCGGAAGACCTATAGATAGTACTGTCCGTCACTGAGCTAACCTGGCGGAAGACCCATAGATAGTACTGTCCGTCACTCAGCTAACCTGGCGGAAGACCCATAGATAGTACTGTCCGTCACTGAGGTAACCTGGCGGAATTTAAGACCCATAGATAGTACTGTCCGTCACTGAGCTAACCTGGCGGAAGACCCATAGATAGTACTGTCCGTCACTGAGGTAACCTGGCGGAATTTAAGACCCATAGATAGTACTGTCCGTCACTGAGCTAACCTGGCGGAAGACCCATAGATAGTACTGTCCGTCACTGAGCTAACCTGACGGAAGATCCATAGATAGTACTGTCCGTCACTGAGCTAACCTGGCGGAAGACCCATAGATAGTACTGTCCGTCACTGAGCTAACCTGGCGGAAGACTCATAGATAGTACTGTCCGTCACTGAGCTAACCTGGCGGCAGACCTATAGATAGTACTGTCCGTCACTGAGCTAACCTGGCGGAAGACCTATAGATAGTACTGTCCGTCACTGAGCTAACCTGGCGGAAGACCCATAGATAGTACTGTCCGTCACTGAGCTAACCTGGCGGAAGACCCATAGATAGTACTGTCCGTCACTGAGCCAACCTGGCGGAAGACCCATAGATAGTACTGTCCGTCACTCAGCTAACCTGGCGGAAGACCCATAGATAGTACTGTCCGTCACTGAGCTAACCTGGCGGAAGACCCATAGATAGTACTGTCCGTCACTGAGCTAACCTGGCGGAAGACCCATAGATAGTACTGTCCGTCACTCAGCTAACCTGGCGGAAGACCCATAGATAGTACTGTCCGTCACTCAGCTAACCTGGCGGAAGACTCATAGATAGTACTGTCCGTCACTGAGGTAACCTGGCGGAAGACCCATAGATAGTACTGTCCGTCACTCAGCTAACCTGACGGCAGACCCATAGATAGTACCGTCCGTCACTGAGCTAACCTGGCGGAGGACCCATAGATAGTACTGTCCGTCACTGAGCTAACCTGGCGGAAGACCCATAGATAGTACTGTCCGTCACTGAGCTTACCTGGCGGCAGACCCATAGATAGTACTGTCCGTCACTGAGCTAACCTGGCGGAAGACCTATAGATAGTACTGTCCGTCACTGAGCTAACCTGGCGGAAGACCCATAGATAGTACTGTCCGTCACTCAGCTAACCTGGCGGAAGACCCATAGATAGTACTGTCCGTCACTGAGCTAACCTGGCGGAAGACCCATAGATAGTACTGTCCGTCACTCAGCTAACCTGGCGGAAGACCCATAGATAGTACTGTCCGTCACTCAGCTAACCTGGCGGAAGACCCATAGATAGTACTGTCCGTCACTGAGCTAACCTGGCGGAAGACCCATAGATAGTACTGTCCGTCACTGAGCTAACCTGGCGGAAGACCCATAGATAGTACTGTCCGTCACTGAGCTAACCTGGCGGCAGACCCATAGATAGTACTGTCCGTCACTGAGGTAACCTGGCGGAAGACCCATAGATAGTACTGTCCGTCACTGAGCTAACCTGGCGGCAGACCTATAGATAGTACTGTCCGTCACTGAGCTAACCTGGCGGAAGACCCATAGATAGTACTGTCCGTCACTGAGCTAACCTGGCGGCAGACCTATAGATAGTACTGTCCGTCACTGAGCTAACCTGGCGGCAGACCCATAGATAGTACTGTCCGTCACTGAGGTAACCTGGCGGAAGACCCATAGATAGTACTGTCCGTCACTGAGCTAACCTGGCGGCAGACCTATAGATAGTACTGTCCGTCACTGAGCTAACCTGGCGGCAGACCCATAGATAGTACTGTCCGTCACTGAGCTAACCTGGCGGCAGACCTATAGATAGTACTGTCCGTCACTGAGCTAACCTGGCGGCAGACCCATAGATAGTACTGTCCGTCACTGAGCTAACCTGGCGGCAGACCTATAGATAGTACTGTCCGTCACTGAGCTAACCTGGCGGAAGACCCATAGATAGTACTGTCCGTCACTGAGCTAACCTGGCGGCAGACCCATAGATAGTACTGCCCGTCACTGAGCTAACCTGGCGGCAGACCCATAGATAGTACTGTCCGTCACTGAGCTAACCTGGCGGAAGACCCATAGATAGTACTGCCCGTCACTGAGCTAACCTGGCGGCAGACCTATAGATAGTACTGTCCGTCACTGAGCTAACCTGGCGGAAGACCCATAGATAGTACTGCCCGTCACTGAGCTAACCGGCTCAGGGGCAGTATTCATAATTGCCACTTAGGGTAAGCCATTAGACTTAGCGCTAAGTGGAAGATTTGTCGCGCGATTATCGGGTTCAAAATACATAAGCTGTCACCCAAGAGGTGGATTTTCTGAATTAAGAATGTTCTAAAACTATATAGAAGAAGATTTTCTTAATCATAAACCCCACCACAACGAGTTGGTGAGGCTAAGACGAAAATGCACTTTTCGTGCATAACTTCTGAGGGGAATATGAATACGACCCCTGGAGAGGGTGGCTTATACCCAAGTCACGGAGTGGTGCCAGGGGGTGGGGGTCATTTACCCCTAGTGGTATCCGGGGGTGGGGGTCATTTACCTCTAGTGGTATCCGGGGGTGGGGGTCATTTACCTCTAGTGGTATCAGGGGGTGGGGGTCATTTACCTCTAGTGGTATCAGGGGGTGGGGGTCATTTACCTCTAGTGGTATCAGGGGGTGGGGGTCATTTACCTCTAGTGGTATCAGGGGGTGGGGGTCATTTACCTCTAGTGGTATCAGGGGGTGGGGGTCATTTACCTCTAGTGGTATCCGGGGGTGGGGGTCATTTACCTATAGTGGTATCAGGGGTGGGGGTCATTTACCTCTAGTGGTATCAGGGGGTGGGGGTCATTTACCTCTAGTGGTATCAGGGGGTGGGGGTCATTTACCTCTAGTGGTATCAGGGGTGGGGGTCATTTACCTCTAGTGGTATCAGGGGTGGGGGTCATTTACCTCTAGTGGTATCAGGGGTGGGGGTCATTTACCTCTAGTGGTATCAGGGAGTGGGGGTCATTTACCTCTAGTGGTATCAGGGGGTGGGGGTCATTTACCTCTAGTGGTATCAGGGGGTGGGGGTCATTTACCTCTAGTGGTATCCGGGGGTGGGGGTCATTTACCTATAGTGGTATCAGGGGTGGGGGTCATTTACCTCTAGTGGTATCAGGGGTGGGGGTCATTTACCTCTAGTGGTATCAGGGGTGGGGGTCATTTACCTCTAGTGGTATCCGGGGGTGGGGGTCATTTACCTCTAGTGGTATCAGGGGGTGGGGGTCATTTACCTCTAGTGGTATCCGGGGGTGGGGGTCATTTACCTATAGTGGTATCAGGGGTGGGGGTCATTTACCTCTAGTGGTATCCGGGGGTGGGGGTCATTTACCTCTAGTGGTATCAGGGGGTGGGGGTCATTTACCTCTAGTGGTATCAGGGGTGGGGGTCATTTACCTCTAGTGGTATCAGGGGTGGGGGTCATTTACCTCTAGTGATATCCGGGGGTGGGGGTCATTTACCTCTAGTGGTATCAGGGGATGGGGGTCATTTACCTCTAGTGGTATCAGGGGATGGGGTCATGTACCTCTAGTGGTATCAGGGGGTGGGGGTCATTTACCTCTAGTGGTATCAGGGGATGGGGTCATGTACCTCTAGTGGTATCAGGGGGTGGGGGTCATTTACCTCTAGTGGTATCCGGGGGTGGGGGTCATTTACCTCTAGTGGTATCAGGGGGTGGGGGTCATTTACCTCTAGTGGTATCCGGGGGTAGGGGTCATTTACCTCTAGTGGTATCAGGGGATGGGGTCATTTACCTCTAGTGGTATCAGGGGTGGGGGTCATTTACCTCTAGTGGTATCAGGGGGTGGGGGTCATTTACCTGTAGTGGTATCAGGGGGTGGGGGTCATTTACCTCTAGTGGTGTCAGGGGATGGGGTCATTTACCTCTAGTGGTATCAGAGGGTGGAGGTCATTTACCTATAGTGGTATCAGGGGTGGGGGTCATTTACCTCTAGTGGTATCCGGGGGTGGGGGTCATTTACCTATAGTGGTATCAGGGGTGGGGGTCATTTACCTCTAGTGGTATCATGGGTGGGGGTCATTTACCTCTAGTGGTATCAGGGGATGGGGTCATTTACCTCTAGTGGTATCAGGGGGTGGGGGTCATTTACCTCTAGTGGTATGCGGGGGTGGGGGTCATTTACCTCTAGTGGTATCAGGGGTGGGGGTCATTTACCTCTAGTGGTATCAGGGGGTGGGGGTCATTTACCTCTAGTGGTATCAGGGGGTGGGGGTCATTTACCTCTAGTGGTATCAGGGGGTGGGGGTCATTTACCTCTAGTGGTATCAGGGGGTGGGGGTCATTTACCTCTAGTGGTATCAGGGGGTGGGGGTCATTTACCTCTAGTGGTATCCGGGGGTGGGGGTCATTTACCTCTAGTGGTATCAGGGGGTGGGGGTCATTTACCTCTAGTGGTATCCGGGGGTGGGGGTCATTTACCTCTAGTGGTATCAGGGGGTGGGGGTCATTTACCTCTAGTGGTATCAGGGGGTGGGGGTCATTTACCTCTAGTGGTGTCAGGGGATGGGGTCATTTACCTCTAGTGGTATCAGAGGGTGGAGGTCATTTACCTATAGTGGTATCAGGGGTGGGGGTCATTTACCTCTAGTGGTATCCGGGGGTGGGGGTCATTTACCTATAGTGGTATCAGGGGTGGGGGTCATTTACCTCTAGTGGTATCATGGGTGGGGGTCATTTACCTCTAGTGGTATCAGGGGATGGGGTCATTTACCTCTAGTGGTATCAGGGGGTGGGGGTCATTTACCTCTAGTGGTATGCGGGGGTGGGGGTCATTTACCTCTAGTGGTATCAGGGGTGGGGGTCATTTACCTCTAGTGGTATCAGGGGGTGGGGGTCATTTACCTCTAGTGGTATCAGGGGGTGGGGGTCATTTACCTCTAGTGGTATCAGGGGGTGGGGGTCATTTACCTCTAGTGGTATCAGGGGGTGGGGGTCATTTACCTCTAGTGGTATCAGGGGGTGGGGGTCATTTACCTCTAGTGGTATCAGGGGGTGGGGGTCATTTACCTCTAGTGGTATCCGGGGGTGGGGGTCATTTACCTCTAGTGGTGTCAGGGGATGGGGTCATGTACCTCTAGTGGTATCAGGGGGTGGGGGTCATTTACCTCTAGTGGTATCAGGGGATGGGGTCATTTACCTCTAGTGGTATCAGGGGGTGGGGGTCATTTACCTCTAGTGGTATCCGAGGGTGGGGGTCATTTACCTCTAGTGGTGTCAGGGGATGGGGTCATTTACCTCTAGTGGTATCAGGGGGTGGGGGTCATTTACCTCTAGTGGTATCAGGGGTGGGGGTCATTTACCTCTAGTGGTATCAGGGGGTGGGGGTCATTTACCTCTAGTGGTATCAGGGGGTGGGGGTCATTTACCTCTAGTGGTATCCGGGGGTGGGGGTCATTTACCTCTAGTGGTGTCAGGGGATGGGGTCATTTACCTCTAGTGGTATCAGGGGGTGGGGGTCATTTACCTCTAGTGGTATCAGGGGTGGGGGTCATTTACCTCTAGTGGTATCCGGGGGTGGGGGTCATTTACCTCTAGTGGTATCAGGGGGTGGGGGTCATTTACCTCTAGTGGTATCCGGGGGTGGGGGTCATTTACCTCTTGTGGTATCAGGGGGTGGGGGTCATTTACCTCTAGTGGTATCAGGGGGTGGGGTCATTTACCTCTAGTGGTATCAGGGGGTGGGGGTCATTTACCTCTTGTGGTATCAGGGGGTGGGGGTCATTTACCTCTAGTGGTATCCGGGGGTGGGGGTCATTTACCTCTAGTGGTATCAGGGGGTGGGGGTCATTTACCTCTAGTGGTATCAGGGGGTGGGGGTCATTTACCTCTAGTGGTGTCAGGGGATGGGGTCATTTACCTCTAGTGGTATCAGGGGGTGGGGGTCATTTACCTCTAGTGGTATCAGCGGGTGGGGGTCATTTACCTCTAGTGGTGTCAGGGGATGGGGTCATTTACCTCTAGTGGTATCAGGGGGTGGGGGTCATTTACCCCTAGTGGTATCAGGGGGTGGGGGTCATTTACCTCTAGTGGTATCAGGGGGTGGGGGTCATTTACCTCTAGTGGTACCATGGGTGGGGGTCATTTACCTCTAGTGGTATCAGGGGGTGGGGGTCATTTACCTCTAGTGGTATCAGGGGGTGGGGGTCATTTACCTCTAGTGGTATCCGGGGGTGGGGGTCATTTACCTCTAGTGGTGTCAGGGGATGGGGTCATTTACCTCTAGTGGTATCAGGGGGTGGGGGTCATGTACCTCTAGTGGTATCAGGGGGTGGGGGTCATTTATCTCTAGTGGTATCCGGGGGTGGGGGTCATTTACCTCTAGTGGTATCAGGGGGTGGGGGTCATGTACCTCTAGTGGTATCAGGGGGTGGGGGTCATTTACCTCTAGTGGTATCAGGGGGTGGGGGTCATGTACCTCTAGTGGTATCAGGGGGTGGGGGTCATTTATCTCTAGTGGTATCCGGGGGTGGGGGTCATTTACCTCTAGTGGTATCAGGGGGTGGGGGTCATGTACCTCTAGTGGTATCAGGGGGTGGGGGTCATTTACCTCTAGTGGTATCAGGGGGTAGGGGTCATTTACCTCTAGTGGTATCAGGGGGTGGGGGTCATTTACCTCTAGTGGCATCAGGGGGTGGAGGTCATTTATCTCTAGTGGTATCAGGGGTTGGGGGTCATTTACCTCTAGTGGTATCAGGGGTGGGGGTCATTTACCTCTAGTGGTATCAGGGGGTGGGGGTCATTTACCTCTAGTGGTATCATGGGTGGGGGTCATTTACCTCTAGTGGTATCAGGGGGTGGGGGTCATTTACCTCTAGTGGTATCAGGGGGTGGGGGTCATGTACCTCAAGTGGTATCAGGGGGTGGGGGTCATTTACCTCTAGTGGTATCAGGGGGTGGGGGTCATTTACCTCTAGTGGTATCAGGGGGTG
Organism: Arenicola marina; assembly: GCA_964019135.1. Taxonomy (NCBI): domain Eukaryota; kingdom Metazoa; phylum Annelida; class Polychaeta; family Arenicolidae; genus Arenicola; species Arenicola marina. The sequence goes on along the minus strand of OZ025259.1, from coordinate 37,235,151 downwards.
GGGGTCATTTACCTCTAGTGGTATCAGGGGGTGGGGGTCATTTACCTCTAGGGAGTGATTCCTCGGTCACCAGAGAGTTGGTGACCCTGACCTCTGTGAACCTTGGCTGCCTCGACTCGGGAATAGAGGGCAAGCGGTTGTTTGGGGAGGAAGTTGGAACAGCGACACTTCCGCTGTTGATGCTAGCGCTGCTACTCCCACTGCTAGACAAGCTGCTAGAGCTGCTGCTACTGGCGCCGCTAGCGGCCGACCCTGGAACAACAAACAAAGATACATAAATATAGGCTTGCCTATTAAAATTAGTCTTTTATAATTTAAACCCCAAAATACAGGGATGTGTGTCGATCACTAGAGGCAAGGGATAGGTGTCGATCACTAGAGACACAGGATGGGTGTCGATCACTAGAGACAAGGGATGGGTGTCGATCACTAGAGACAAGGGATGGAAGTTGATCACTAGAGACAAGGGATGGGTGTCGATCACTAGAGACACAGGATGGGTGTCGATCACTAGAGACAAGGGATGGGTGTCGATCACTAGAGACAAGGGATGGGTGTCGATCACTAGAGACAAGGGATGGGTGTCGATCACTAGAGACAAGGGATGGGTGTCGATCACTAGAGACAAGGGATGGGTGTCGATCACTAGAGACAAGGAATGGGTGTCGATCACTAGAGACAAGGGATGGGTGTCGATCACTAGAGACAAGGGATGGGTGTCGATCACTAGAGACAAGAGATGGTGTCGATCACTAGAGACAGGAATATATATGTACGTGGCTTCGTTTAGTTCCAGGTGGGACGCAGAGGTCTGTGTGGGGTGACCCCCGATAGTGCACGTGTAGTGTCACATGAAGGACCCCTGGCTGCAGTCCTTTCTTAACGCCCCACTCTCTATTTTTCTTGTGAATGTACATAGTAAATATTTGTTGTCTCTTAGGCAACCGGCAATTGTGGTGAGACTGATTGGTGATCGCCCAGGGCCCTTGACCACCCTGGTCGTCTCTAATACCGCAATCCTCCATGTCAGACACCACGTAACGCCTAACAGACCACACCATCCACCCCTTCCATTAACCCTTACGCTATCGACTAATATCTCAATGTTTTTTGCGATCACGACTGCCTCCCCGTCCATGGACCAATGTTCTCTGGAAGGAGGACGCTTTACATTCACATTCACAACCCATTGTCACTTTGCACCAAATAACCTTTCCTATCAACCCCAATTCACTCAATAACAATAACAAAAAGTTGTGGTGCAGCGATATTCTAAGTGCCATTTCAAGTGAAATGGACTGAAGTTACCACAATCAATAGAGTTGAACTTGTGTACATCACGACGTATGCTGTTGACACAGCTAGCGCGTGGTACAAATGACATCACTGACAGTCACCGCAACAATAGCTTTGTTGCGATACAAGTACCCGGCCGACATTGCTTGTTGCCCTGGCTACCTCTGCTCCAGCGTTTGTCCACCGTCACTGCCTTAAGGGTATATCCAAATCTTGACACCAGCACGCCATAGCGCAGTGACAGTGGCGCCCCCTAGCGATTGTGGCGGCCATCCCCCGCAGGCGCCGTCACTCCGGTGTGACGGACCCCCAGTGAGAGCCGTAACCACGTGACCAGGGCCGGCATTGGCAGAACGGGCACCGGGCTAGGGGCACCGGGCTAGGGGCACCGGGCTAGTGGCACCGGGCTAGGGGCACCGGGCTGGAAGCAGCCCTCTCCACCAGCTCGCGACTCGCCGGCTTGGGGCAGTCCTCTAACACACAAAGTGCCGCGCTTCAGTGTCGTGCGTCACCGTCGGTGTCGGAGCCAGCATCGTCGGCAGCGTCGGCAGCTGTGACAACCTGTCGGACATGTCAGCAGAGAAGTGGCGCCGGTCGGAAAGCCTGTGGCAGCTGACACGGGACAAGAGGCTCAGTGTCTTACTATGCCGGACCCGCACGCACCAGTCCCCGGCTGGCGCTATGCGGCGCTATGCGGCGCTACGCGGCGCTATGCGGCCTGCGGACACCGACACCAGTCCGGAGAGTCCCAACTACAGCTGGGGACACAGTCACCACTCAGCAATCTGTGGCCAGGCAGCGGATGTCCAACCAATGCTACGAGTCTGGTCAGCAGTTCACCATCGCATTACAAGCCAACATTGTAGACGTGGTCCGAACATGCGGTCGTCCGCCCCACGACACAAAGTGACCAAGTGGTGGGACAGTGTCCGACACAGAGTGACCAAGTGGTGGGACAGTGTCCGACACAGAGTGACCAAGTGGTGGGATAGAGTCCGACACAAAGTGACCAAGTGGTGGGATAGAGTCCGACACAAAGTGACCAAGTGGTGGGATAGAGTCCGACACAAAGTGACCAAGTGGTGGGATAGAGTCCGACACAAAGTGACCAAGTGGTGGGATAGAGTCCGACACAGAGTGACCAAGTGGTGGGATAGAGTCCGACACAAAGTGACCAAGTGCTGGGATAGAGTCCGACACAAAGTGACCAAGTGGTGGGATAGAGTCCGACACAAAGTGACCAAGTGGTGGGATAGAGTCCGACACAGAGTGACCAAGTGGTGGGATAGAGTCCGACACAAAGTGACCAAGTGCTGGGATAGAGTCCGACACAAAGTGACCAAGTGGTGGGAGAGAGTCCGACACAAAGTGACCAAGTGGTGGGATAGAGTCCGACACAGAGTGACCAAGTGGTGGGATAGAGTCCGACACAAAGTGACAAAGTGCTGGGATAGAGTCCGACACAAAGTGACCAAGTGGTGGGATAGAGTCCGACACAAAGTGACCAAGTGGTGGGATAGAGTCCGACACAAAGTGATCAAGTGCTGGGATAGAGTCCGACACAAAGTGATCAAGTGCTGGGATAGAGTCCGACACAAAGTGACCAAGTGGTGGGATAGAGTCCGACACAAAGTGACCAAGTGGTGGGATAGAGTCCGACACAGAGTGACCAAGTGGTGGGATAGAGTCCGACACAAAGTGACCAAGTGGTGGGATAGAGTCCGACACAAAGTGACCAAGTGGTGGGATAGAGTCCGATACAAAGTGACCAAGTGGTGGGATAGAGTCCGACACAGAGTGACCAAGTGGTGGGATAGAGTCCGACACAAAGTGACCAAGTGCTGGGATAGAGTCCGACACAAAGTGACCAAGTGGTGGGAGAGAGTCCGACACAAAGTGACCAAGTGGTGGGATAGAGTCCGACACAGAGTGACCAAGTGGTGGGATAGAGTCCGACACAAAGTGACAAAGTGCTGGGATAGAGTCCGACACAAAGTGACCAAGTGGTGGGATAGAGTCCGACACAAAGTGACCAAGTGGTGGGATAGAGTCCGACACAAAGTGACCAAGTGGTGGGATAGAGTCCGACACAAAGTGATCAAGTGGTGGGATAGAGTCCGACACAGAGTAACCAAGTGTTGGGATAGAGTCCGACACAAAGTGACCAAGTGGTGGGATAGAGTCCGACACAAAGTGACCAAGTGGTGGGATAGAGTCCGACACAAAGTGACCAAGTGGTGGGATAGAGTCCGACACAAAGTGACCAAGTGGTGGGATAGAGTCCGACACAAAGTGACCAAGTGGTGGGATAGAGTCCGACACAGAGTGACCAAGTGGTGGGATAGAGTCCGACACAAAGTGACCAAGTGGTGGGATAGAGTCCGACACAGAGTGACCAAGTGCTGGGATAGAGTCCGACACAAAGTGACCAAGTGATGGGATAGAGTCCGACACAAAGTGACCAAGTGGTGGGATAGAGTCCGACACAGAGTGACCAAGTGGTGGGATAGAGTTCGACACAAAGTGACCAAGTGGTGGGATAGAGTCCGACACAAAGTGATAAAGTGGTGGGATAGAGTCCGACACAGAGTGACCAAGTGCTGGGATAGAGTCCGACACAAAGTGACCAAGTGGTGGGATAGAGTCCGACACAAAGTGACCAAGTGGTGGGAGAGAGTCCGACACAAAGTAATCAAGTGGTGGGATAGAGTCCGACACAGAGTGACCAAGTGGTGGGATAGAGTCCGACACAAAGTGACCAAGTGGTGGGATAGAGTCCGACACAAAGTGATCAAGTGGTGGGATAGAGTCCGACACAGAGTGACCAAGTGCTGGGATAGAGTCCGACACAAAGTGACCAAGTGGTGGGAAAGAGTCCGACACAAAGTGACCAAGTGGTGGGATAGAGTCCGACACAAAGTGACCAAGTGGTGGGAAAGAGTCCGACACAAAGTGACCAAGTGGTGGGATAGAGTCCGACACAAAGTAACCAAGTGGTGGGATAGAGTCCGACACAAAGTGACCAAGTGGCGAGAGAGAGTCCGACACAAAGTGACCAAGTGGTGGGATAGAGTCCGACACAAAGTAACCAAGTGGTGGGATAGAGTCCGACACAAAGTGACCAAGTGGCGAGAGAGAGTCCGACACAAAGTGACCAAGTGGCGGGATAGAGTCCGACACAGAGTGACCAAGTGGTGGGATAGAGTCCGACACAAAGTGACCAAGTGGTGGGATAGAGTCCGACACAAAGTGACCAAGTGGTGGGAGAGAGTCCGACACAAAGTGACCAAGTGGTGGGATAGAGTCCGACACAGAGTGACCAAGTGGTGGGATAGAGTCCGACACAAAGTGACAAAGTGCTGGGATAGAGTCCGACACAAAGTGACCAAGTGGTGGGATAGAGTCCGACACAAAGTGATCAAGTGGTGGGATAGAATCCGACACAGAGTGACCAAGTGTTGGGATAGAGTCCGACACAAAGTGACCAAGTGGTGGGATAGAGTCCGACACAAAGTGACAAAGTGCTGGGATAGAGTCCGACACAAAGTGACCAAGTGGTGGGATAGAGTCCGACACAAAGTGACCAAGTGGTGGGATAGAGTCCGACACAGAGTGACCAAGTGGTGGGATAGAGTCCGACACAAAGTGACCAAGTGGTGGGATAGAGTCCGACACAGAGTGACCAAGTGGTGGGATAGAGTCCGACACAAAGTAACCAAGTGGTGGGATAGAGTCCGACACAGAGTGACCAAGTGGTGGGATAGAGTCCGACACAAAGTGACCAAGTGGCGAGAGAGAGTCCGACACAAAGTGACCAAGTGGCGAGAGAAAGTCCGACACAAAGTGACCAAGTGGTGGGATAGAGTCCGACACAAAGTGACCAAGTGGTGGGATAGAGTCCGACACAAAGTGACCAAGTGGTGGGAAAGAGTCCGATACAATGGTTGTAGGCCATGTTGTTGGTTTAATTCCCCATAACCTTGCCCGAGCTTCAATCCGCACTTAGCACTAAACCGTCTATCAACCAAAGGTCGAATCAACTAAATCCCTTGTCAAGATATCAGATGTCAGAGCAAAACCACTCGATTTATGTGAGTGCACCAGGAACGATATTAAATGTTGTGTTAACGCTGAGGTCAACAGTGACGCGGGGCACGTTGTACGCTAATGTGTCACTGCCTGGGTCAATATCTCAGCCCCTTAGTGACGGCTGGGGGACCACAGAGGCAGTTTGTTACACAGCCGGTGGGGGGACCACAGAGGCAGTGTGTTACACAGCCGGTGGGGGGACCACAGAGGCAGTGTGTTACACAGCCGGTGGGGGGACCACAGAGACAGTGTGTTACACAGCCGGTGGGGGGACCACAGAGGCAGTGTGTTACACAGCCGGTGGGGGGACCACAGAGGCAGTGTGTTACACAGCCGGTGTGGGGACCACAGAGACAGTGTGTTACACAGCCGGTGGGGGGACCACAGAGGCAGTGTGTTACACAGCCGGTGGGGGGACCACAGAGGCAGTGCGTTACACAGCCGGTGGGGGGACCACAGAGACAGTGTGTTACACAGCCGGTGGGGGGACCACAGAGGCAGTGTGTTACACAGTCGGTGGGGGGACCACAGAGACAGTGTGTTACACAGCCGGTGGGGGGACCACAGAGGCAGTGTGTTACACAGCCGGTGGGGGGACCACAGAGGCAGTGTATTACACAGCCGGTGGGGGGACCACAGTGGCAGTGTGTTACACAGCCGGTGGGGGGACCACAGAGGCAGTGTGTTACACAGCCGGTGGGGGGACCACAGAGGCAGTGTGTTACACAGCCGGTGGGGGGACCACAGAGACAGTGTGTTACACAGCCGGTGGGGGGACCACAGAGGCAGTGTGTTACACAGCCGGTGGGGGGACAGAGGCAGTGTGTTACACAGCCGGTGGGGGGACCACAGAGGCAGTGTGTTACACAGCCGGTGGGGGGACAGAGGCAGTGTGTTACACAGCCGGTGGGGGGACCACAGAGGCAGTGTGTTACACAGCCGGTGGGGGGACCACAGATGCAGTGTGTTACACAGCCGGTGGGTGGACCACAGAGACAGTGTGTTACAGAGCCGGTGGGGGGACCACAGAGACAGTGTGTTACAGAGCCGGTGGGGGGACCACAGAGACAGTGTGTTACACAGCCGGTGGGGGGACCACAGTGGCAGTGTGTTACACAGCCGGTGGGGGGACCACAGAGGCAGTGTGTTACACAGCCGGTGGGGGGACCACAGAGGCAGTGTGTTACACAGCCGGTGGGGGGACCACAGAGGCAGTGTGTTACACAGCCGGTGGGGGGACCACGGAGGCAGTGTGTTACACAGCCGGTGGGGGGACCACAGAGGCAGTGTGTTACACAGCCGGTGGGGGGACCACAGAGGCAGTGTGTTACACAGCCGGTGGGGGGACCACAGAGGCAGTGTGTTACACAGTCGGTGGGGGGACCACAGAGGCAGTGTGTTACACAGCCGGTGGGGGGACCACAGAGGCAGTGTGTTACACAGCCGGTGGGGGGACCACAGAGGCAGTGTGTTACACAGTCGGTGGGGGGACCACAGAGGCAGTGTGTTACACAGCCGGTGGGGGGACCACAGAGGCAGTGTGTTACACAGCCGGTGGGGGGACCACAGAGGCAGTGTGTTACACAGCCGGTGGGGGGACCACAGTGGCAGTGTGTTACACAGCCGGTGGGGGGACCACAGAGGCAGTGTGTTACACAGCCGGTGGGGGGACCACAGAGGCAGTGTGTTACACAGCCGGTGGGGGGACCACAGAGACAGTGTGTTACACAGCCGGTGGGGGGACCACAGAGGCAGTGTGTTACACAGCCGGTGGGGGGACAGAGGCAGTGTGTTACACAGCCGGTGGGGGGACCACAGAGGCAGTGTGTTACACAGCCGGTGGGGGGACAGAGGCAGTGTGTTACACAGCCGGTGGGGGGACCACAGAGGCAGTGTGTTACACAGCCGGTGGGGGGACCACAGATGCAGTGTGTTACACAGCCGGTGGGTGGACCACAGAGACAGTGTGTTACAGAGCCGGTGGGGGGACCACAGAGACAGTGTGTTACAGAGCCGGTGGGGGGACCACAGAGACAGTGTGTTACACAGCCGGTGGGGGGACCACAGTGGCAGTGTGTTACACAGCCGGTGGGGGGACCACAGAGGCAGTGTGTTACACAGCCGGTGGGGGGACCACAGAGGCAGTGTGTTACACAGCCGGTGGGGGGACCACAGAGGCAGTGTGTTACACAGCCGGTGGGGGGACCACAGAGGCAGTGTGTTACACAGCCGGTGGGGGGACCACAGAGGCAGTGTGTTACACAGCCGGTGGGGGGACCACAGAGGCAGTGTGTTACACAGCCGGTGGGGGGACCACAGAGGCAGTGTGTTACACAGTCGGTGGGGGGACCACAGAGGCAGTGTGTTACACAGCCGGTGGGGGGACCACAGAGGCAGTGTGTTACACAGCCGGTGGGGGGACCACAGAGGCAGTGTGTTACACAGTCGGTGGGGGGACCACAGAGGCAGTGTGTTACACAGCCGGTGGGGGGACCACAGAGGCAGTGTGTTACACAGCCGGTGGGGGGACCACAGTGGCAGTGTGTTACACAGCCGGTGGGGGGACCACAGAGGCAGTGTGTTACACAGCCGGTGGGGGGACCACAGAGGCAGTGTGTTACACAGCCGGTGGGGGGACCACAGAGACAGTGTGTTACACAGCCGGTGGGGGGACCACAGAGACAGTGTGTTACACAGCCGGTGGGGGGACCACAGAGACAGTGTGTTACACAGCCGGTGGGGGGACCACAGAGACAGTGTGTTACACAGCCGGTGGGGGGACCACAGAGGCAGTGTGTTACACAGCCGGTGGGGGGACCACAGAGGCAGTGTGTTACACAGCCGGTCGGGGGACCACAGAGGCAGTGTGTTACACAGCCGGTCGGGGGACCACAGAGGCAGTGTGTTACACAGCCGGTCGGGGGTACCAGGTTAATAGCAGCAACATAAAGAGTTCAGTTTCATTGATAACAATAGTCCCCCACGGTGGTTAACAATGTCAGATGTGGCTAAACAACACATTTATGGCCCGGGGTAAAGGCTGATACAGTTACACAATGTACTCACAGATGGCTGCTGACACGGCAGGAGGCCCGGGGTAAAGGCTGATACAGTTACACAATGTACTCACAGATGGCTCCTGACACGGCAGGAGGCCCGGGGTAAAGGCTGATACAGTTACACAATGTACTCACATGCATTTGACGAGGGGGAGGCAAGAAAGGCAGCTTTGTACAGTCTACAAAGCGGACCCGAGAATCTCCGCATGGGGGAGCCACATGGACTGTCGGAGGGCTCGTGGGCCCCGAGGTAATGAGGCTCCAGCATCTTGGGGCCGGCCAACTACAGTTCAATCAGACATCTGCAGATTGCCGTCTTGCGAAAGGACGATTACTGTGAAATGTTTAGTCCACCGTATCAGCCTACTTCTCGCCCTGTGGTCCGCAAACGATGCGCGTGTGCGGAGTATTCACCGTGTGCGGCGTATTCACCGTGTGCGGCGTATTCGCCGTGTGCGGCGTATTCACCGTGTGCGGCGTATTCACCATGTGCGGCGTATTCACCGCGTGCGGCCTATTCTCCGTGTGCGGCGTATTCACCGTATCTGGCGTATTCAATATGTCAGACGTATTCACCGTGTGCGGCGTATTCACCATGTGCGGCGTATTCACCGCGTGCGGCCTATTCTCCGTGTGCGGCGTATTCACCGTATCTGGCGTATTCAATATGTCAGACGTATTCACCGTGTGCGGCGTATTCACCATGTGCGGCGTATTCACCGCGTGCGGCCTATTCTCCGTGTGCGGCGTATTCACCGTATTCAATATGTCAGACGTATTCACCGTGTGCGGCGTATTCACCGTGTGCGGCGTATTATCTTTATGACGGTCAGGTATCGAGAATCGAACACATCAGAAGACGACGTGCCACGTCTGCCCACGACAATGCAAAGACTCAGACAAACAGAAGTTGGTAACAGTATCATATTCCGTTCCTCCAGTATCTCACGGAATGTTAAGCGTCTTTAGCCAAAACTACAGAACAACATCATTTAGATGCCAACATCACAACAAACCTTCGCTCAAGCAGAAAAACTCGAGACGTGGATGTTTTTATCCCCAAAAGAAAGTTTTCTTCCGTCCGCGTGAGATACGTAGCGTTGAATGCCGTCTTCACGGCCGAGGAAGTTTGGTCCCAGCGAAGAGAGCAAGTAGAGAGGTCATTGACACCCCCTCTCATGTAACACTCGGTCTGACTGCTGACGAGGGCATCCCCGTCAACCCACGAGGTCGTTACACCATGCAGCACGCCCCACTGTCCTCTTGCCCCTTCACCCCCACCCCGCCCCGCCCCGCCCCACCCACCTCGCCCCGCCCCACCAACCCCGTTATCACCATAACACACGCCCGGAAAACTACGACTCAACTGGCTAAATATGTAAGTGCTACTCGCAGGTGAGCACAGGTCATCACATGTGAACTTGTGAAGATGCCACGCGTGCGTCAATCCGCAGCGTGCGTCAATACACAGCGTGTGTCTATACACAGCGTGTGTCAATACACAGCGTGTGTCAATACACAGCGTGTTTCAATCCGCAGCGTGCGTCAATACACAGCGTGTTTCAATCCGCAGCGTGCGTCAATACACAGCGTGTGTCAATCCGCAGCGTGCGTCAATACACAGCGTGTGTCAATCCGCAGCGTGCGTCAATACACAGCGTGTGTCAATCCGCAGCGTGCGTCAATACAAAGCGCGCGTCAATACACAGCGTGTGTCAATCCGCAGCGTGCGTCAATACACAGCGTGTGTCAATCCGCAGCGTGCGTCAATACAAAGCGCGCGTCAATACACAGCGTGTGTCAATACACAGCGTGCGTCAGTAAACAGCGTGCGTCAATCCACAGCGTGCGTCAATACACAGCGTGCGTCAATCCACAGCGTGCGTCAATACACAGCGTGCGTCAATACACAGCGTGTGTCAATACACAGCGTGCGTCAATACACAGCGTGTGTCAATACACAGCGTGCGTCAATACACAGCGTGCGTCAATCCACAGCGTGCGTCAATACACAGCGTGCGTCAATACACAGCGTGCGTCAATACACAGCGTGCGTCAATCCGCAGCGTGCGTCAATACACAGCGTGTGTCAATACACAGCGTGCGTCAATCCACAGCGTGCGTCAATACACAGCGTGCGTCAATCCACAGCGGGCGTCAATACACAGCGTGCGTCAATCCGCAGCGTGCGTCGATACAAAGCGCGCGTCAATCCACAGCGTGCGTCAATACACAGCGTGCGTCAATACACAGCATGCGTCAATACACAGCGTGTGTCAATACACAGCGTGCGTCAATCCACAGCGGGCGTCAATCCACAGCGCGCGTCAATCCACAGCGTGTCAATCCACAGCGCGCGTCAATCCGCAGCGTGTGTCAATACACAGCGTGCGTCAATATATAATGTGCGTCAATACACAGCGTGCGTCAATACAGAGCGTGCGTCAGTACACAGACATTTGGTGCCACGCCAAAACAACTTTAGCTTTTATTAATCTTCTGTGTTTCCACGCTTATATTATCGAGCTATTGCGCCCCAAATATTTGAAGGGAATACTTTTTCCACTTGTTTTCCCACATGTCGATTTAAATTCTGGGAGCGAGGAAAGTGACGTCAAAGGGGATTACAAACGTATGTGCTTATACATTGAGACTCATTGGCTTGAACTCAACAAAAAGCACTCAACCATGAGGACAATAAACGCCCTCGACAACAGAGGCCTTCGCACTGTATCAAAGCCCACCTGTCAATCTTGTGACATCATTTGGGAACTTCTAAATAACGCTCAGATGCAATGCTCCCAGAAATAAACCCGCCGGAACTTACTTTGGCTACATGGACGAACGCGTGATAGCTCCCATTAAAACAAATTCTTATTTGTTTGTGTTCCCTAAGCAAAGTTAACTTCAAGCTAAACAAAATCGTGGCACGAACACCGGGGGTGCGAGACTTGGGGAGGTAACACCGGGGGTGCGAGACTTGGGGAGGTAACACCGGGGGTGCGAGACTTGGGGAGGCAACACCGGGGGTGCGAGACTTGGGGAGGTAACACCGGGGGTGCGAGACTTGGGGAGGCAACACCGGGGGTGCGAGACTTGGGGAGGTAACACCGGGGGTGCGAGACTTGGGGAGGTAACACCGGGGGTGCGAGACTTGGGGAGGCAACACCGGGGGTGCGAGACTTGGGGAGGTAACACCGGAGGTGCGAGACTTGGGGAGGTAACACCGGAGGTGCGAGACTTGGGGAGGTAACACCGGGGGTGCGAGACTTGGGGAGGCAACACCGGGGGTGCGAGACTTGGGGAGGTAACACCGGGGGTGCGATACTTGGGGAGGTAACACCGGGGGTGCGAGACTTGGGGAGGTAACACCGGGGGTGCGAGACTTGGGGAGGTAACACCGGGGGTGCGAGACTTGGGGAGGTAACACCGGAGGTGCGAGACTTAGGGGAGGTAACACCGGGGGTGCGAGACTTGGGGAGGTAACACCGGGGGTGCGAGACTTGGGGAGGTAACACCGGGGGTGCGAGACTTGGGGAGGTAACATCGGGGGTGCGAGACTTGGGGAGGTAACACCGGGGGTGCGAGACTTGGGGAGGTAACACCGGGGGTGCGATACCTGGGGAGGTAACACCGGGGGTGCGAGACTTGGGGAGGTAATACCATGTACACTGCTCGACTAACAACAGGAAACCCAAGTACGATCTGTCGGCGTCAGGGGAACGAAGACTTCAGGTGGTGCATGAGGGGCCGGCCCGGTAGCTCAGTGGGTTAGAGCGCTCGCATTGAGTGCTCTGGTCACCTGAGAGCCTAACGGCACGTGAAGCGGTGGTTTGAGCCCCGCTGTGGCCATGTCTGTGTGGTCGCAGGATAAACATCCCATGTCCTTCTTCGCAAAGAGTAGGGGGCTACCCCCGGGGACATGGCTCCACTCTCCCTTCCTTCTCCCATTGACGCGATATGACCAAAAGTGGTTAAAGCGTCCTGAATATACAACCAATCAGGTGAGGCATGATGACGTCACTCCCCTATCATAGCGTAGCCGACCGCTAAGCCAGGGTCTGCCACAGCCGTGCCACAGCCAAGGAGTGCCACAGCCGGGGTGTCACAGCCAAAGAGTGTCACAGCCGGGGTCTGCCACAGCCGTGCCACAGCCGGGGTGTGTCACAGCCAAGGAGTGCTACAGCCGGGGTGTCACAGCCAAGCAGCCAAGGAGTGCCACAGCCGGGGTGTCACAGCCAAGGAGTGTCACAGCCGGGGTGTGCCACAGCCGTGCCACAGCCGGGGTGTGTCACAGCCAAGGAGTGCTACAGCCGGGGTGTCACAGCCAAGGAGTGCCACAGCCGGGGTGTCACAGCCGGGGTGTGTCACAGCCAAGGAGTGCTACAGCCGGGGTGTCACAGCCAAGGAGTGCCACAGCCGGGGTGTCACAGCCAAGGAGTGTCACAGCCGGGGTGTGCCACAGCCGTGCCACAGCCGGGGTGTGTCACAGCCAAGGAGTGCTACAGCCGGGGTGTCACAGCCAAGGAGTGCCACAGCCGGGGTGTCACAGCCAAGGAGTGTCACAGCCGGGGTGTGTCACAGCCGTGCCACAGCCGGGGTGTGTCACAGCCAAGGAGTGCTACAGCCGGGGTGTCACAGCCAAGGAGTGCCACAGCCGGGGTGTCACAGCCAAGGAGTGTCACAGCCGGGGTGTGTCACAGCCGTGCCACAGCCGGGGTGTGTCACAGCCAAGGAGTGCTACAGCCGGGGTGTCACAGCCAAGGAGTGCCACAGCCGGGGTGTCACAGCCGGGGTGTGTCACAGCCAAGGAGTGCTACAGCCGGGGTGTCACAGCCAAGGAGTTCTACAGCCGGGGTGTCACAGCCAAGGAGTGCCACAGCCGGGGTGTCACAGCCAAGGAGTGCCACAGCCGGGGTGTCACAGCCAAGGAGTGCCACAGCCGGGGTGTCACAGCCAAGGAGTGCCACAGCCGGGGTGTGTCACAGCCGTGCCACAGCCGGGGTGTCACAGCCGGGGTCTGTCAACGCCAGGGTCTGTGATAGCCGGGTTTGTCACAGCCGTGCCACAGCCGGGGTGTCACAGCCGGGGTCTGTCAACGCCAGGGTCTGTGATAGCCGGGTTTGTCACAGCCGTGCCACAGCCGGGGTGTGCCACAGCCGGGGTGTGCCACAGCCGGGGTCTGTCATAACGTGGCCGTGCAGCCCGATGATCGCCTTCAGCCGTCTTCAGTAGACTGGCTCGGCCCTCGAGAAGGGCATGGCCAGGCCTTCCACAGATATAACGAGATGGCTGAGCAGCCAGGAAGGCGCCAGTGCCTGGTGAGTCACCCGTACTGAGGGTCAGGGCCCTACATTATCTGAGACACTCGGCCGGGTAGAGTCTTCTAATGTAACAGGGACAGAAATTGAGGCAAAAAAGCAACCTTTCTTTATATGATAGGTTGCATGCATTGCTGATCTGTGCCATAATGATATGATACACATGGTATGTTTAGGAAGGGAATCTAGAATATTAGCGACAGTTGAATATGTTTACTTCATTTAAGAACAGTATAAATACATTTCTTATGCGACTACCCACGCGTTTCGATTTTTTAAAAGTTCGATAATTGAAATAGTATAGTAAGGGTTAAAGGGACAGAGTAACCAGAAGAGCGATTATATAAAACTAGGTCACATATATATTATATTTAGGTACCTTGTCTTTTCCCACACTCCCACACTGTAGGATCAGGCTTTCAATTACCCACCCAATAAAGAATTCTTATCATTAAAGCAGCCTACTTACATGCGCCATCTTAGAGTTTTAAAATTTTAGAATCAAGACTAAAAGTATCGCGGATTAGTTTAACGCGCGCGGACGTGATAGCGAGCCGCGGTCGACATCACACAGAATACCGAACAGCGAACAGGCGCGCAGGGATATAAAGCCGGCCACCAACTTCTGCTCTGGTGAACAAATTTGCTTCTCTCCGGATAGCCCATAGGCCTCTGGTGGCGCCCTTACACACAGTGACGTCAGTCACTCCGCCACAGCCAGGTGTCACAGCTCATCCTTGCATCAAGCCACCACACATTAGGCGGATCAAGATTCCGGCACCATGCCCCGCTCACGTTGGAGTCCTTTTTCTTTATCGTGGGTATGAAATTGAAATCATAACTGATGGTAGGTACAAGTGAAAAAGTACTCGGAAACTGATCCTGACAAGAAAGTATTGCAGGGGTGTCACAGCTTTGTCGGACTTGTTTGTCGGACATAACGCATGTGGAAGACCTTTTTTCGCCACGGGATTGGATAATAGCAACAATGACATCAATGAATGATTGACAGCCTGGATCGGTGTTGTGGGCGCTCAAGTCTTCTTCGGGTGGGGTTTGAACCCACAACCTGTTAGTCTGCCATCGAGCACGGCGGCCCCCTCGAGTGGGGTTTGAACCCACGACCTGTAGGTCTGCCATCGAGCACGGCGGCCCCCTCGGGTGGGGTTTGAACCCACGACCTGTTGGTCTGCCATCGAGCACGGCGGCCCCCTCGAGTGGGGTTTGAACCCACGACCTGTAGGTCTGCCATCGAGCACGGCGGCCCCCTCGGGTGGGGTTTGAACCCACGACCTGTTGATCTGCCATCGAGCACGGCGGCCCCCTCGGGTGGGGTTTGAACCCACGACCTGTTGGTCTGCCATCGAGCACGGCGGCCCCCTCGAGTGGGGTTTGAACCCACGACCTGTTGGTCTGCCATCCAGCACGGCGGCCCCCTCGAGTGGGGTTTGAACCCACGACCTGTTGGTCAGCCATCGAGCACGGCGGCCCCCTCGGGTGGGGCTTGAACCCACGACCTGTTGGTCTGCCATCAAGCACGGCGGCCCCCTCGGGTGGGGTTTGAACCCACGACCTGTTGGTCTGCCATCGAGCACGGCGGCCCCCTCGGGTGGGGTGTGAACCGGCGACCTGTTGGTCCGCCATCGAGCACGGCGGCCCCCTCGGGTGGGGTTTGAACCCACGACCTGTTGGTCTGCCATCGAGCACGGCGGCCCCCTCGGGTGGGGTGTGAACCGGCGACCTGTTGGTCCGCCATCGAGCACGGCGGCCCCCTCGGGTGGGGTTTGAACCCACGACCTGTTGGTATGCCATCGACCACGGCGGCCCCCTCGGGTGGGGTGTGAACCCACGACCTGTTGGTATGCCATCGACCACGGCGGCCCCCTCGGGTGGGGTTTGAACCCGCGACCTGTTGGTCTGCCATCGAGCACGGCGGCCCCCTCGGGTGGGGTGTGAACCCACGACCTGTTGGTCTGCCATCGAGCACGGCCGCCCCCTCGAGTGGGGTTTGAACCCACGACCTGTTGGTCTGCCATCGAGCACGGCGGCCCCCTCGAGTGGGGTTTGAACCCGCGACCTGTTGGTCTGCCATCGAGCACGGCGGCCCCCTCGAGTGGGGTTTGAACCCGCGACCTGTTGGTCTGCCATCGAGCACGGCGGCCCCCTCGGGTGGGGTGTAAACCCACGACCTGTTGGTCTGCCATCGAGCACGGCGGCCCCCTCGAGTGGGGTTTGAACCCACGACCTGTTGGTCTGCCATCCAGCACGGCGGCCCCCTCGAGTGGGGTTTGAACCCACGACCTGTTGGTCAGCCATCGAGCACGGCGGCCCCCTCGGGTGGGGTGTGAACCCACGACCTGTTGGTCTGCCATCGAGCACGGCGGCCCCCTCGGGTGGGGTTTGAACCCACGACCTGTTGGTCTGCCATCGAGCACGGCGGCCCCCTCGGGTGGGGTGTAAACCGGCGACCTGTTGGTCCGCCATCGAGCACGGCGGCCCCCTCGGGTGGGGTGTGAACCGGCGACCTGTTGGTCTGCCATCGAGCACGGCGGCCCCCTCGGGTGGGGTTTGAACCCACGACCTGTTGGTCTGCCATGTAGCACGGCGGCCCCCTCGGGTGGGGTGTGAACCCACGACCTGTTGGTCTGCCATCGAGCACGGCGCCCCCCTCGAGTGGGGTTTGAACCCACGACCTGTTGGTCTGCCATCCAGCACGGCGGCCCCTCGAGTGGGGTTTGAACCCACGACCTGTTGGTCTGCCATCGAGCACGGCGGCCCCCTCGATTGGGGTTTGAACCCGCGACCTGTTGGTCTGCCATCGAGCACGGCGGCCCCCTCGAGTGGGGTTTGAACCCGCGACCTGTTGGTCTGCCATCGAGCACGGCGGCCCCCTCGAGTGGGGTGTGAACCCGCGACCTGTTGGTCTGCCATCGAGCACGGCGGCCCCCTCGGGTGGGGTGTGAACCCACGACCTGTTGGTCTGCCATCGAGCACGGCGGCCCCCTCGAGTGGGGTTTGAACCCGCGACCTGTTGGTCTGCCATCGAGCACGGCGGCCCCCTCGAGTGGGGTGTGAACCCGCGACCTGTTGGTCTGCCATCGAGCACGGCGGCCCCCTCGGGTGGGGTGTGAACCCACGACCTGTTGGTCTGCCATCGAGCACGGCGGCCCCCTCGAGTGGGGTTTGAACCCACGACCTGTTGGTCTGCCATCGAGCACGGCGGCCCCCTCGAGTGGGGTTTGAACCCACGACCTGTTGGTCTGCCATCGAGCACGGCGGCCCCCTCGAGTGGGGTGTGAACCCACGACCTGTTGGTCTGCCATCGAGCACGGCGGCCCCCTCGAGTGGGGTTTGAACCCACGACCTGTTGGTCTGCCATCGAGCACGGCGGCCCCCTCGAGTGGGGTGTGAACCCGCGACCTGTTGGTCTGCCATCGAGCACGGCGGCCCCCTCGAATGGAGTTTAAACCCGCAACATGTGTTAGGAAGCGTTTTGATTGCATATTCCGAAGAAGCAGTAAAAATTTTACAGTAAAATGCATTCACAATGTAAAAGGGAAGTCAACTGATAGCATACCTGTTCGGTCTCTAGACTCCAGATACGGCAGACACAACTCAAGGTCATACCCGTTACACGCGCCACTGACGTCATATCCGTTGAGCTGGTCGCTGCAGAAGCTACTATAGTGGATATATCGGCTGGTGATGTCTGGAGCCTCGTTATCGCTGTGTCCCCGCAGGGACACCGTAGTTAACATCCCCGGTATCCGCATGGTGTCGCTTCGGTCGTGCGTTGTGATTCCAGAGATCAGTGTTTTAGGCTAAACACAGAAATATTCCCGCTGGAGCGAGCAGGACCTCGCTTCAACACTAGTCAGAGGGGTGAACGGGCGATAAATGACACGTTATCGCTCTCAGGTCAGGGTGAATATATATGTCCATACTGCTAAACCCGCTCGGGCTATCGGACTGACGCAACCCGTATGTCTGTCGCACCTTAAACCTATATTCTATTACGCTTTTCTTCGGAAGCAATAAACGTTGAGGCGTTTGGATATGTTTGTTATCACGTTCACGGCCAGGCAGTATGGGAGCCGTTGCCGTCCGGGTTCACGGTGCGGGCGTCGTAAGGACCAGCTGACAGGGGTGAACTCCTCGTTTCTAACTAGCCCAGCGTCAGACCATCCAGATATTGCCCATCTCTACCGTTCCTGTGACTTAAATCACGTCATCCCCACTCGTGATTGGCCGAGCCAGCGTGTGACGTAGGCAGACAACTGCCAGGAGTGGTTATATTGCGTGTGGCATTGAGACTGATAGCGGCCAGCGGGTGGGGTGGGGGTCTGTTATAGGAGGTATGATGGGGTGGGGTGGGGGCTGTGATAGGAGGTATGATGGGGTGGGGTGGGGGCTGTTATAGGAGGTATGATGGGGCGGGGGGGGGGCTGTTATAGGAGGTATGATGGGGCGAGGTGGGGGCTGTGGTAGCAGGTATGATGGGGCGGGGGGGGGGGGAGGGTGACTGGTGGAGCACTCTTGAGGACATAACAGGGGGCACACAATAAACCGGACAAACCAAGTGTTCCACAGAACAGTCGCAAGATAGCTGTCAACAACCAACCACCACTCCCACCCCAAACACCCACCACTCCTACTACTGCCCACCCCAAACACCCACCGGCTGCTGTGGAATGTTCTGGTAACCCAGGAGGGTACTGAGTGCCACGTGGTCAGCCCACAGCCACGGGACAAGGGTGCTCAGCCTGGCACCGTCACTTCCTGGCGCATCCTTAATTTCCCGCAACTTCGTGACCGTCCCACTAAGGAAGCAGGTCAGGTCAGGCCTGAGATATACGATGTTTGTAAGGTATATAAAGAAACTTGTTGAAATATCACTCAGCCAGATATTCCGAGAAACAATGATATCGGTAAAGAAATCAGATAAAGATCATAATTATTTAGAAATACATCTTCGGGTTACTGTTGCTGTAAACCGCTGACTGCCACCTGTAGCGGGCGCATAGTTTGCTCTGTGTAACAATCGTTCTTGTGGGTGGCATTGTGCGCCGTAAAACAATGGACGTGACATTACAAGCCTCAGTGACGCCCGGCACCCTAGCCTGGACCCGACGCCTGTCTGCAAGCCGGTTGTTTATCGCCCCCCCCCCACCCCCATTCCCTCCCCTTCCCCACCACCCCGGGGGTGCACCCAAAGGCTTTGTCCGCTCCGTCATGGCGAACACATGTAGTGACATGACGACACCAGCTGGCTAGTGTGTTTGTGTGGCGGGGGCGGGGGGGGGGGTGGGGGCGTAGGCATGCACAATAAGATTAGACGCCAGCCAGGAGAACAAGGCTCATGTATTATATACGTGAGCACGTGTCTCGGTGTGAGTCATGCAGTGTCGCAAAGAGGGACGCGGAATAGCCAGGAGGAAAACAACCTCCGTATAAATCCAATAAACCAGAGGCGCAGAGTGTTACATGGCACCCCTGTGGTCAATCACTGCCCACCGTAGCACAGGTACCAGTCAGTCATGGCACCCCTCTGGTCAATCATTGCCCACCGTAGCACAGGTACCAGTCAGTCATGGCACCCCTCTGGTCAATCATTGCCCACCGTAGCACAGGTACCAGTCAGTCATGGCACCCCTCTGGTCAATCACTGCCCACCGTAGCACAGGTACCAGTCAGTCATGGCACCCCTCTGGTCAATCATTGCCCACCGTAGCACAGGTACCAGTCAGTCATGGCACCCCTCTGGTCAATCACTGCCCACCGTAGCACAGGTACCAGTCAGTCATGACACCCCTCTGGTCAATCATTGCCCACCGTAGCACAGGTACCAGTCAGTCATGGCACCCCTCTGGTCAATCATTGCCCACCGTAGCACAGGTACCAGTCAGTCATGGCACCCCTCTGGTCAATCATTGCCCACCGAAGCACAGGTACCAGTCAGTCATGACACCCCTCTGGTCAATCATTGCCCACCGTAGCACAGGTACCAGTCAGTCATGGCACCCCTCTGGTCAATCATTGCCCACCGTAGCACAGGTACCAGTCAGTCATGACACCTCTCTGGTCAACCATTGCCCACCGTAGCACAGGTACCAGTCAGTCATGGCACCCCTCTGGTCAATCACTGCCCACCGTAGCACAGGTACCAGTCAGTCATGGCGCCCCTCTGGTCAATCATTGCCCACCGTAGCACAGGTACCAGTCAGTCATGGCACCCCTCTGGTCAATCATTGCCCACCGTAGCACAGGTACCAGTCAGTCAGGGCACCCCTCTGGTCAATCATTGCCCACCGTAGCACAGGTACCAGTCAGTCAGGGGACCCCTCTGGTCAATCATTGCCCACCGTAGCACAGGTACCAGTCAGTCATGGCACCCCTCTGGTCAATCATTGCCCACCGTAGCACAGGTACCAGTCAGTCATGACACCTCTCTGGTCAATCATTGCCCACCGTAGCACAGGTACCAGTCAGTCATGACACCCCTCTGGTCAATCATTGCCCACCGTAGCACAGGTACCAGTCAGTCATGGCACCCCTCTGGTCAATCATTGCCCACCGTAGCACAGGTACCAGTCAGTCATGACACCTCTCTGGTCAATCATTGCCCACCGTAGCACAGGTACCAGTCAGTCATGGCACCCCTCTGGTCAATCACTGCCCACCGTAGCACAGGTACCAGTCAGTCATGGCACCCCTCTGGTCAATCATTGCCCACCGTAGCACAGGTACCAGTCAGTCATGGCACCCCTCTGGTCAATCATTGCCCACCGTAGCACAGGTACCAGTCAGTCAGGGCACCCCTCTGGTCAATCATTGCCCACCGTAGCACAGGTACCAGTCAGTCAGGGGACCCCTCTGGTCAATCATTGCCCACCGTAGCACAGGTACCAGTCAGTCATGGCACCCCTCTGGTCAATCATTGCCCACCGTAGCACAGGTACCAGTCAGTCATGACACCTCTCTGGTCAATCATTGCCCACCGTAGCACAGGTACCAGTCAGTCATGACACCCCTCTGGTCAATCACTGCCCACCGTAGCACAGGTACCAGTCAGTCATGGTACCCCTCTGGTCAATCATTGCCCACCGTAGCACAGGTACCAGTCAGTCATGGCACCCCTCTGGTCAATCATTGCCCACCGTAGCACAGGTACCAGTCAGTCAGGGGACCCCTCTGGTCAATCATTGCCCACCGTAGCACAGGTACCAGTCAGTCATGGCACCCCTCTGGTCAATCATTGCCCACCGTAGCACAGGTACCAGTCAGTCATGGCACCCCTCTGGTCAATCATTGCCCACCGTAGCACATGTACCAGTCAGTCAGGGGACCCCTCTGGTCAATCATTGCCCACCGTAGCACAGGTACCAGTCAGTCATGGCACCCCTCTGGTCAATCATTGCCCACCGTAGCACAGGTACCAGTCAGTCATGACACCTCTCTGGTCAATCATTGCCCACCGTAGCACAGGTACCAGTCAGTCATGACACCCCTCTGGTCAATCACTGCCCACCGTAGCACAGGTACCAGTCAGTCATGGCACCCCTCTGGTCAATCATTGCCCACCGTAGCACAGGTACCAGTCAGTCATAGCACCCCTCTGGTCAATCATTGCCTTCAGACCTTCAGGCTGTGGCCAAGGCGTGGTAGTTAAGATGGTTCGGCCTAAGTCAGCGCCGGTCCACCGGTTAACCCTGCCATAGATAGCCAACACCTGA
The DNA here is from genome assembly GCA_964019135.1 of Arenicola marina. Lineage (NCBI taxonomy): Eukaryota > Metazoa > Annelida > Polychaeta > Arenicolidae > Arenicola > Arenicola marina. The sequence continues at coordinate 37,213,653 of OZ025259.1, read as the reverse complement.
CTCAGCACGGTACAGATACCAACCCCGCCACTTGGAAGACCACCGGTACAATCTACGACCCCCAGATCTCGAACAAAAACCCTATTTCGCGGGAGGGACGGGTGTGTGTGGGGGGGGGGGGGGCTGGGGTTTATTGTCACCACAACCCTCACGTAGCCTAGTGTTCACGATGGTCTGGGATAGGTACGACAACCAATCAGGACTGCACCACGTCTAGTCGTGACGTCATAATCCAACCAGTTCCAATGCCGTCACTTGCCCAAGCTGGCGATGCCATCACTACACCGCTGCAGGCCAGCGCCGCCTTCCAGTACTGACAGGTCCCCATCGCCGCACGGGGGAGCCACGCGACAAGGTTCTCAACGCAAGGCGAGTAGACCGCTAATAATTCGGGACAAGTCAGACTACCCGCTAGGATACGTCAGCCCATAAATATCGATCATAAGGCCATTAGCTATATTATATATTTGGGATTGGTACATAAAAATACATATTCCGGAGGAACTCACTGCCCATGATATTTAAAGATGATTCATTATGAACTAAGGCGCCATATCGTATTGCAGTGTTATCGTGAATCCGTATTGTAATGATTATGGGCCTTATTGTGGACATTACGGGTGATGGTGTCTTTCATGGCGTGCTGAACATTCCGGGGGTTCCACGATACATTGCAGGTAGCCCTGTGGCGGATTGTTATCAGTCGTGACATGAGCCATGGTATGGGCCATTGCATCAGCCACAGCAGACCACAGCGGGTCACGTGTCTACCTGCATGGCTCACGCGTGAAAGCAGTCCTAGCATTGCTGACGCGGCGGTAGTGACCACACACTGCTCAGTCACAGTACCTCGTGGTGACCACACACGGCCCAGCCACAGTACCTCGTGGTGACCACACACGGCTCAGCCACAGTACCTCGTGCTGACCACACACGGCCCAGCCACAGTACCTCGTGGTGACCACACACGGCCCAGCCACAGTACCTCGTGGTGACCACACACGGCTCAACCACAGTACCTCGTGGTGACCACACACGGCTCAGCCACAGTACCTCGTGGTGACCACACACGGCTCAGCCACAGTACCTCGTGGTGACCACACACGGCTCAGCCACAGTATCTCGTGGTGACCACACACGGCTCAGCCACAGTACCTCGTGGTGACCACACACGGCTCAGCCACAATATCTCGTGGTGACCACACACGGCTCAGCCACAGTATCTCGTGGTGACCACAGACGGTCTGGGTCACGGCCACTGCGTCCTCCGGGTCTGGGTCACGGCCACTGTGACCCCGGGTCTGGGTCACGGACACTGTGTCCCCTGGGTCTGGGTCACGGACACTGTGTGCCCCGGGTCTGGGTCACGGGCACTGTGTCCCCCAGGTCTGGGTCACGGGCACTGTGTCCTCCGGGTCTGGGTCACGGGCACTGTGTCCCCCAGGTCTGGGTCACGGGCACTGTGTCCCCCGGGTCTGGGTCACGGGCACTGTGTCCCCCGGGTCTGGGTCACGGGCACTGTGTCCCCCAGGTCTGGGTCACGGGTACTATGTCCTCCGGGTCTGGGTCACGGTCACTGTGTCCCCCGGGTCTGGGTAAAGGGCACTGTGTCTCCCGGGTCTGGGTCACGGGTACTGTGTCCCCCGGGTCTGGGTCACGGGCACTGTGACCCCCTGCACCAGGTACTCACATTGAAAGGCCTCCTGTCGATACCCATTGCCAGTGGTCCTGATTACAGTGTGGACACGGCCCCTACCCCAGGCGAGGGGCCGGCCGCCCTGTAGGCGGGCCTGGGCTGTGTGATTTCGGTCAGTATCAGGTGATACTGCCGTTTGGGCAGCTGGGCCGGACGCGGCACCAGGCAATAACCCCTGACATGGCTCAGTCTCCAGGTAAACCAGGAATGTGGGCGACAACTCCACACCCGGGGCCAGAAATCAGCCCACCCACGAGGCCAAGGGACGCCCTATCCGGAGAGGTTACCTCACTCACCCCCTCTCCCCCACCCCCCACCCCCCTGCACCACGCCCTCCTCCGCTCTCCTCCTCCGCCGTGCGACATCCTGGGACTGATCGCCGACGACAACAGAACTACTGTACTTGGGCCAAAACGGGACGTAAAGTTGTTAGAGATTATAGCCTGATTAGCGCGGGAATGATCTATTCCTATCCCTTTACATTGCCGGGAGCCTGCTCAACATTCCTAACATGGTGTGAAACACCGGAGAACTTCAGACAGGGTGGTGCACGTAGCTTCCCGCTTACAGTTAGCTGTCATGCTAAAAATACTCTTTCTGACAGGCTTGCCATGACAAATGTTCCAGGGGTGTTAAATATGAATGTACAACCTTTCTTTTCAGTATCTTATGCAGAATTTCTTGATTTGGCGGGAAAATTCTATTAAAATAGCTTTAATACTAATTAAATCTATTATTAAATGCCTGCAAGCAGATGTAAAGGAAGGTGGGTCCACCTCGATGTAAGGGAAGGTGGGTCAACCTCGATGAAGGGAAGGTGGGTCCACCTCGATGTAAGGAAAGGTGGGTCCACCTCGATGTAAGGGAAGGTGGGTCCACCTCGACGTAAGGGAAGGTGGGTCCACCTCGATGTAAGGGAAGGTGGGTCCACCTCGATGTAAGGGAAGGTGGGTCCACCTCGATGTAAGGGAAGGTGGGTCAACCTCGATGTAAGGGAAGGTGGGTCCACCTCGATGTAAGGGAAGGTGGGTCAACCTCGATGTAAGGGAAGGTGAGTCAACCTCGATGTAAGGGAAGGTGAGTCAACCTCGATGTTAATAAAGGTGGGTCAACCTCGATGTAAGGGAAGGTGAGTCAACCTCGATGTTAATGAAGGTGGGTCAACCTCGATGTAAGGAAAGGTGGGTCAACCTCGATGTAAGGGAAGGTGAGTCAACCTCGATGTTAATGAAGGTGGGTCAACCTCGATGTAAGGGAAGGTGGGTCAACCTCGATGTAAGGGAAGGTGGGTCCACCTCCATGTAAGGGAAGGTGGGTCCCCCTCGACGTAAGGGAAGGCGGGTCCAACTCGATGTAAGGAAAGGTGGGTCCACCTCGATGTAAGGGAAGGTGGGTCCACCTCGACGTAAGGGAAGGTGGGTCCATCTCGATGTAAGGGAAGGTGGGTCAATCTCGATGTAAGGGAAAGTGAGTCAACCTCGATATTAATGAAGGTGGGTCAACCTCGATGTAAGGGAAGGTGGGTCAACCTCGATGTAAGGGAAGGTGGGTCCACCTCGATGTAAGGGAAGGTGGGTCAATCTCGATGAAAGGGAAGGTGGGTCAACCTCGATATAAGGGAAAGTGAGTCAACCTCGATGTTAATGAAGGTGGGTCAACCTCGATGTAAGGGAAGGTGGGTCAACCTCGATGTAAGGGAAGGTGGGTCCACCTCGATGTAAGGGAAGGTGGGTCAACCTCGATGTAAGGGAAGGCGGGTCCACCTCGATGTAAGGGAAGGTGGGTCCACCTCGATGTAAGGGAAGGCGGGTCAACCTCGATGTTAATGAAGGTGGGTCCACCTCGATGTAAGGGAAGGTGGGTCCACCTCGATGTAAGGGAAGGTGAGTCAACCTCGATGTTAATGAAGGTTGGTCAACCTCGATGTAAGGGAAGGTAGGTCAACCTCGATGTACGGGAAGGTGGGTCAACCTCGATGTAAGGGAAGGTGGGTCCACCTCGATGTAAGGGAAGGTGGGTCAACCTCGATGTAAGGGAAGGTGAGTCAACCTCGATGTAAGGGAAGGTGAGTCAACCTCGATGTTAATAAAGGTGGGTCAACCTCGATGTAAGGGAAGGTGAGTCAACCTCGATGTTAATGAAGGTGGGTCAACCTCGATGTAAGGAAAGGTGGGTCAACCTCGATGTAAGGGAAGGTGAGTCAACCTCGATGTTAATGAAGGTGGGTCAACCTCGATGTAAGGGAAGGTGGGTCAACCTCGATGTAAGGGAAGGTGGGTCCACCTCCATGTAAGGGAAGGTGGGTCCCCCTCGACGTAAGGGAAGGCGGGTCCAACTCGATGTAAGGAAAGGTGGGTCCACCTCGATGTAAGGGAAGGTGGGTCCACCTCGACGTAAGGGAAGGTGGGTCCATCTCGATGTAAGGGAAGGTGGGTCAATCTCGATGTAAGGGAAAGTGAGTCAACCTCGATATTAATGAAGGTGGGTCAACCTCGATGTAAGGGAAGGTGGGTCAACCTCGATGTAAGGGAAGGTGGGTCCACCTCGATGTAAGGGAAGGTGGGTCAATCTCGATGAAAGGGAAGGTGGGTCAACCTCGATATAAGGGAAAGTGAGTCAACCTCGATGTTAATGAAGGTGGGTCAACCTCGATGTAAGGGAAGGTGGGTCAACCTCGATGTAAGGGAAGGTGGGTCCACCTCGATGTAAGGGAAGGTGGGTCAACCTCGATGTAAGGGAAGGCGGGTCCACCTCGATGTAAGGGAAGGTGGGTCCACCTCGATGTAAGGGAAGGCGGGTCAACCTCGATGTTAATGAAGGTGGGTCCACCTCGATGTAAGGGAAGGTGGGTCCACCTCGATGTAAGGGAAGGTGAGTCAACCTCGATGTTAATGAAGGTTGGTCAACCTCGATGTAAGGGAAGGTAGGTCAACCTCGATGTACGGGAAGGTGGGTCCACCTCGATGTAAGGGAAGGTGGGTCAACCTCGATGTAAGGGAAGGTGGGTCCACCTCGACGTAAAGTAAGGCGGGTCCACCTCGATGTAAGGGAAGGTGGGTCAACCTCGATGTAAGGGAAGGTGGGTCAACCTCGATGTAAGGGAGGGCGGGTCCACCTCGATGTAAGGGAAGGTGGGTCCACCTCGATGTAAGGGAAGGCGGGTCAACCTCGATGTTAATGAAGGTGGGTCAACCTCGATGTAAGGGAAGGTGGGTCCACCTCGATGTAAGGGAAGGTGAGTCAACCTCGATGTTAATGAAGGTGGGTCAACCTCGATGTAAGGGCAGGTAGGTCAACCTCGATGTACGGGAAGGTGGGTCCACCTCGATGTAAGGGAAGGTGGGTCAATCTCGATGTAAGGAAAGGTGGGTCCACCTCGATGTAAGGGAAGGCGGGTCAACCTCGATGTAAGGGAAGGCGGGTCCACCTCGATGTAAGGGAAGGTGGGTCCACCTCGATGTAAGGGAAGGTGGGTCCACCTCGATGTAAGGAAAGGTGGGTCCACCTCGATGTAAGGGAAGGTGGGTCAACCTCGATGTAAGGGAAGGTGGGTCAACCTCGATGTAAGGGAAGGTGGGTCCACCTCGACGTAAAGTAAGGTGGGTCCACCTCGATGTAAGGGAAGGTGGGTCAACCTCGATGTAAGGGAAGGTGGGTCCACCTCGACGTAAAGTAAGGCGGGTCAACCTCGATGTAAGGGAAGGTGGGTCCACCTCGATGTAAGGGAAGGTGGGTCCACCTCGATGTAAGGGAAGGTGGGTCCACCTCGATGTAAGGAAAGGTGGGTCCACCTCGATGTAAGGGAAGGTGGGTCAACCTCGATGTAAGGGAAGGTGGGTCAACCTCGATGTAAGGGAAGGTGGGTCCACCTCGACGTAAAGTAAGGCGGGTCCACCTCGATGTAAGGGAAGGTGGGTCCACCTCGACGTAAAGTAAGGTGGGTCCACCTCGATGTAAGGGAAGGCGGGTCCACCTCGATGTAAGGGAAGGTGGGTCCATCTCGATGTAAGGGAAGGCGGGTCCACCTCGATGTAAGGGAAGGTGAGTCAACCTCGATGTAAGGGAAGGTGAGTCAACCTCGATATAAGGGAGCGCGGGTCCACCTCGATGTAAGGGAAGGTGGGTCTACCTCGATGTAAGGGAAGGTGGGTCAACCTCGATGTAAGGGAAGGTGGGTCCACCTCGATGTAAGGGAAGGTAGGTCAACCTCGATGTAAGGGAAGGTGGGTCAACCTCGATGTAAGGGAGCGCGGGTCCACCTCGATGTAAGGGAAGGTGGGTCAACCTCGATGTAAGGGAAGGTGGGTCAACCTCGATGTAAGGGAAGGTGGGTCCACCTCGATGTAAGGGAAGGCGGGTCCACCTCGATGTAAAGTAAGGTGGGTCCACCTCGATGTAAGGGAAGGCGGGTCCACCTCGATGTAAGGGAAGGTGGGTCCACCTCGATGTAAGGGAGCGCGGGTCCACCTCGATGTAAGGGAAGGTGGGTCAACCTCGATGTAAGGGAAGGTGGGTCAACCTCGATGTAAGGGAAGGTGGGTCCACCTCGATGTAAGGGAAGGTGAGTCAACCTCGATGTTAATGAAGGTGGGTCAACCTCGATGTAAGGGAAGGTAGGTCAACCTCGATGTACGGGAAGGTGGGTCCACCTCGATGTAAGGGAAGGTGGGTCAATCTCGATGTAAGGAAAGGTGGGTCCACCTCGATGTAAGGGAAGGTGGGTCAACCTCGATGTAAGAGAAGGTGGGTCCACCTCGATGTAAGGGAAGGTGGGTCAACCTCGATGTAAGAGAAGGTGGGTCCACCTCGACGTAAGGGAAGGTGGGTCCACCTCGATGTAAGGGAAGGTGGGTCCACCTCGATGTAAGGGAAGGCGGGTCCACCTCGATGTAAGGCAAGGTGGGTCAACCTCGATGTAAGGAAAGGTGGGTCCACCTCGATGTAAGGGAAGGTGGGTCAATCTCGATGTAAGGAAAGGTGGGTCCACCTCGATGTAAGGGAAGGTGGGTCAACCTCGATGTAAGAGAAGGCGGGTCCACCTTGATGTTAGGGAAAGTGGGTCAATCTCGATGTAAGGGAAGGCGGGTCAATCTCGATGTAAGGGAAGGTGGGTCAACCTCGATGTAAGGGAAGGTGGGTCAACCTCGATGTAAGGGAAGGCGGGTCCACCTCGATGTAAGGGAAGGTGGGTCCACCTCGATGTAAGGGAAGGTGGGTCCAACTCGATGTAAGGGAAGGTGGGTCCACCTCGATGTAAGGGAAGGTGGGTCCACCTCGATGTAAGGCAAGGTGGGTCAACCTCGATGTAAGGAAAGGTGGGTCCACCTCGATGTAAGGGAAGGTGGGTCAACCTCGATGTAAGGGAAGGTGGGTCAACCTCGATGTAAGGGAAGGTGGGTCCACCTCGACGTAAAGTAAGGTGGGTCCACCTCGATGTAAGGGAAGGTGGGTCAACCTCGATGTAAGGGAAGGTGGGTCAACCTCGATGTAAGGGAAGGTGGGTCCACCTCGACGTAAAGTAAGGTGGGTCCACCTCGACGTAAAGTAAGGCGGGTCCACCTCGATGTAAGGGAAGGTGAGTCAACCTCGATGTTAATGAAGGTGGGTCAACCTCGATGTAAGGGAAGGTGGGTCAACCTCGATGTACGGGAAGGTGGGTCCACCTCGATGTAAGGGAAGGTGGGTCAATCTCGATGTAAGGAAAGGTGGGTCCACCTCGATGTAAGGGAAGGTGGGTCAACCTCGATGTAAGGGAAGGTGGGTCCACCTCGACGTAAAGTAAGGTGGGTCCACCTCGATGTAAGGGAAGGTGGGTCAACCTCGATGTAAGGGAAGGTGGGTCAACCTCGACGTAAAGTAAGGCGGGTCAATCTCGATGTAAAGTAAGGCGGGTCCACCTCGATGTAAGGGAAGGTGGGTCCACCTCGACGTAAAGTAAGGCGGGTCCACCTCGATGTAAGGGAAGGTGAGTCAACCTCGATGTTAATGAAGGTGGGTCAACCTCGATGTAAGGGAAGGTAGGTCAACCTCGATGTACGGGAAGGTGGGTCCACCTCGATGTAAGGGAAGGTGGGTCCACCTCGATGTAAGGGAAGGCGGGTCCACCTCGATGTAAGGGAAGGTGGGTCCACCTCGATGTAAGGCAAGGTGGGTCCACCTCGATGTAAGGAAAGGTGGGTCCACCTCGATGTAAGGCAAGGTGGGTCCACCTCGATGTAAGGAAAGGTGGGTCCACCTCGATGTAAGGGAAGGTGGGTCCACCTCGATGTAAGGGAAGGTGGGTCAACCTCAATGTAAGGGAAGGTGGGTCCACCTCGACGTAAAGTAAGGTGGGTCCACCTCGATGTAAGGGAAGGTGGGTCAACCTCGATGTAAGGGAAGGTGGGTCAACCTCGACGTAAAGTAAGGCGGGTCAATCTCGATGTAAAGTAAGGCGGGTCCACCTCGATGTAAGGGAAGGTGGGTCCACCTCGACGTAAAGTAAGGCGGGTCCACCTCGATGTAAGGGAAGGTGGGTCCACCTCGACGTAAAGTAAGGCGGGTCAATCTCGATGTAAAGTAAGGCGGGTCCACCTCGATGTAAGGGAAGGTGGGTCCACCTCGACGTAAAGTAAGGCGGGTCCACCTCGATGTAAGTGAAGGTGGGTCCATCTCGATGTAAGGGAAAGCGGGTCCACCTCGATGTAAGGGAAGGTGGGTCAACCTCGATGTAAGGGAAGGTGGGTCCACCTCGATGTAAGGGAGCGCGGGTCCACCTCGATGTAAGGGAAGGTGGGTCAACCTCGATGTAAGGGAAGGTGGGTCAACCTCGATGTAAGGGAAGGTGGGTCCACCTCGATGTAAGGGAAGGTGGGTCCACCTCGATGTAAGGGAAGGCGGGTCCACCTCGATGTAAGGGAAGGTGGGTCAACCTCGATGTACGGGAAGGTGAGTCAACCTCGATGTTAATGAAGGTGGGTCAACCTCGATGTAAGGGAAGGTGGGTCCACCTCGATGTAAGGGAAGGTGGGTCAACCTCGATGTAAGGGAAGGTGGGTCAACCTCGATGTAAGGGAAGGTGAAACAACCTCGATGTTAATGAAGGTGGGTCAACCTCGATGTAAGGGAAGGTGGGTCCACCTCGATGTAAGGGAAGGTGGGTCCACCTCGACGTAAGGGAAGGTGGGTCCACCTCGATGTAAGGGAAGGCGGGTCCACCTCGATGTAAGGGAAGGCGGGTCCACCTCGATGTAAGGGAAGGTGGGTCAACCTCGATGTAAGGGAAGGTGGGTCAACCTCGATGTAAGGGAAGGTGGGTCCACCTCGATGTAAGGGAAGGCGGGTCCACCTCGATGTAAGGGAAGGTGAGTCAACCGCGATGTTAATGAAGGTGGGTCAACCTCGATGTAAGGGAAGGTGGGTCAACCTCGATGTAAGGGAAGGCGGGTCCACCTCGATGTAAGGGAACGCGGGTCCACCTCGATGTAAGGGAAGGTGGGTCAATCTCGATGTAAGGGAAGGTGGGTCAACCTCGATGTAAGGGAAGGTGAGTCAACCTCGATGTTAATGAAGGTGGGTCCACCTCGATGTAAGGGAAGGTGGGTCAACCTCGATGTAAGGGAAGGTGGGTCAACCTCGATGTAAGGGAAGGTGGGTTAATCTCGATGTAAGGGAAGGTGGGTCCATCTCGATGTAAGGGAAGGCGGGTCCACCTCGATTAAAGGGAAGGTGGGTCAACCTCGATGTAAGGGAAGGTGGGTCCACCTTGATGTAAGGGAAGGTGGGTCCACCTTGATGTAAGGGAAGGTGGGTCCACCTCGATGTAAGGGAAGATGGGTCCACCTCGACGTAAGGGAAGGTGGGTCCACCTCGATGTAAGAGAAGGTGGGTCCACCTCGACGTAAGGGAAGATGGGTCCACCTCGATGTAAGAGAAGGTGGGTCCACCTCGACGTAAGGGAAGGTGGGTCCACCTCGATGTAAGGGAAGGTGGGTCCACCTCGATGTAAGGGAAGGTGGGTCCACCTCGATGTAAGGGAAGGTGGGTCCACCTCGATGTAAGGGAAGGTGGGTCCATCTCGATGTAAGGGAAGGCGGGTCCACCTCGATGTAAGGGAAGGTGGGTCCACCTCGATGTAAGGGAAGGTGGGTCCACCGCGATGTTAATGAAGGTGGGTCAACCTCGATGTAAGGGAAGGTGGGTCAACCTCGATGTAAGGGAAGGCGGGTCCACCTCGATGTAAGGGAATGTGGGTCCACCTCGATGTAAGGGAAGGTGGGTCCACCTCGTTCATCGTCTCTGCCGTGTCAATTCAATCTTCAATTCAATCCGAAGCGACTCACGTTCCAGGAATCCACATCACGCCACCAATCAAGACCATGCTATTGCAATATTCGGCATTTTGAGATGAAATGAGGGACAGTCACTAGGTGATGCCTGACACCACACATAAACTAGTGACTTCCCGCGCCGCTCGTCATTAAAAAACGACCTAATAATTGAAAAATATCTGCACTATGAACCATTCACTGTTTCAGGCAGTGTTGGGCAATTATGGCCCCGAAAGATTCCAATAAATATTTGCTTTCCCGATTGAGCTGAAGTGGACGTGCTGTAAAACGGGTGCCGCAGTTGACATGGAGCCGCCTTTAATAGACTCAAGGGGCGGGGGTGAGGAAGACACGGAGGGAAGAGGCCGGATTATGTCAGCACTCACTTCTGTCATTGCCCGACTGCATTAAGAGTCTGGATAAACACCGACCGCGCCTAACCGGAAGTGGTGTGCGGACGACGTGGCGCCCCCTGGGGAATGACTCAGCAGTTTGTCCACAATGAGAGACCGCCGTGAGCTGCCGTCATCCCTGAAGGCGGTCGGCGAGGAAGACCCCAGTGTTTGCGGAGGTCGTTCGAGGTAACACAAGGCCCGGGTGTTAACACCAGGCCCGGGCGTTAACACAAGACCCGGACGTTAACGCAAGGCCCGGGCGTTAACAAAAGGCCCGCACGTTAAAAAAAGGCCCGAGCGTTAACGCAAGGCCCGGGTGTTAACGAAAGGCCCGGGCTTTAACAAAAGGCCCGCGCGTAAAACACCAGGCCCGGGCGTTAACATAAAGGAGCGGGCGTCAACACAGGGCCCGGGCGTTAACACGAGGCCCGGGCGTTAACATAAAGGAGCGGGCGTCAACACAGGGCCCGGGCGTTAACACGAGGCCCGGGCGTTAACATAAAGGAGCGGGCGTTAACACAGAGCCCGGGCGTTAACATAAAGGAGCGGGCGTTAACACAAGGCCCGCACGTCAACAAAAGGCCCGGGCGTTAACACAAGACCCGGGCGTTAACACAGGGTCCGGGGGTTAACACAAGGCCCGGGCGTTAACACAGGGCCCGGGCGTGAACACAGGGTCCGGGGGTTAACACAAGGCCCGGGCGTTAACACAGGGCCCGGGCGTTAACATAAAGGAGCGGGCGTCAACACAAGGCCCGGGCGTTAACACAAGGCCCCGGGGTTAACACAAGCCATGGTTGTGAGCCCAGTGTGCCCATGAGGAGAGGGGGTGACGGGCTGCACCTGGGATAACCACACACATGCCATGGGAGGAATGATCAACTGTGACCTACACTGTCACGACAGGAACATCGTTATAAACTAAACGTAGGGCACTTTGGCGCTGAGTGTGGCAGGCCTGGTGTTAGAGGTGTAACACGCCTTCACACGGTTAACATGGTCAATGTATACTTACCTGACCAACTAGTGTTTAAGCAAAAACAACAAGGTTGGTTTTATATTCAGGACGCTTTATTCACTTTTGGTCATATCGCGTCAATGGGAGAAGGAAGAGTGGAGCCATGTCCCGGGGTTAACCCCCTACGTTTTGCGAAGAAGGACATGGGATCTTTATCCTGCGACCATCCAGACATGGCCACAGCGGGGCTCGAACCATCGATCTACGTGCCGTTAGACTCTCAGGTGGCCAGAGCACTCAATGCGAACAAACAACAAGGCTTACCTGAGCGCTGAAGAGAGACTTACCGATGGGGTTGTTAGGGTTGGGCGCTTGGGCAGGGGGGTCCTGCTGACTGCGTCTGTCAACCGACGACACCGAGCGGCTGGGCGGCGGGATGACGTCAGAGAGACCATCATCGGCCTCAAAAGCCGGTGGCGCCGCCCGGTGGTGCTGCTGTTGAGATTGCTGCCAGCGTAGTAATTCCAAGTGAATAGCGTCGCGCGGCCTGACGGGTTCAGATGACCTTGTGACCTCTGACCCAGAGTCTGCCGATGACCTGGCGACCTCTGACCCCGAATCCGTTGTGGTTTCCGTATCGCCGTCGGATACGTGCGCAGACGGCGATGACGTCACGAGTGACGCTGTGGACGTGGCGATGGCGGCGGGCGGCCTCGGGGGTGGTGTGGGTGGGGGGAAGGAGGGGATGGAGTGGCGGCTGCCGGGATCGGCGGACGAGAGCTGGGAGCCGTCCCGTCGGGGCGGCACGGGCGGTCTGGGGCGCTCCCTCTCCGAGCGAGGCGGCGGTGTGGGGGGTGGGGAGTCTGTCAGGCTGGAGAGGGTAGACCGGGTCTGCTGCCACTGCTGCAGGTGTTGGTGAATGAGCTGTCTGTCCCTCTCCCTCTCCCGGTCCCCCTCCTCCTCTCCGCTGGTCAGTCGCCTTGGCAGCGGCACCGGCGGAGGCGGGGGCCCCACCACGCCGTCTGACGAGCTGGACCCGATGCTGCTCTCGCTGCTGACACTTCGTAGAGAGTCCCGACCCTCGGCCGACCCCGCCTCGTCCACGGTAGGGGTTGTCATGGCGACGGGTGCTGTGTGGGTCGCCGCCCGCGTGGGAGGTTCCGCGACCCCGTCCGGCACGTCGCCCGCCTGGCCGGCTGCGCCCGGGACGCCCATCGGAAGTTGGGTCGCGCCGGACGTCCGGATGAGGCCGTGTGCCGGGGGTGACACTGCTACACCCGACCTGACGCCCGGGGGGAGCGACCCTCGCACCGGCAGACACACCTGGGGGCGGGTGCTCACAACGCGACTCGACGTCTCCTGACCCACGGCCTGGGCCGTCACCACCAGGCGGGCACCCCTCGCGCCCCGCATCTGCTCCCCCTCCCCGCCGGGGGCCTCGAGGTCCACCTCAGACCCCAGGCTGGCTGCCTTGGCAACGGGCGGGGGGGTGCCGCTCTCCCTGCTGTCAGCCAGCTTGCGCAGGCGCTCCACGTACTGCATCCGGGACTCCCCGGGGGTGGGCGGCGGCGGGCCGTCCGAACCCCAGTCCGGAAGCACCAACTGATCCAGGGAAAACCGGAAACGTGATTCTTCTTCCGGTTTGCTCGTGTCCTTGGAAACAGCTGATGCTATGGCGGGGATTCGTGCAAGCTGCGCCGACAGGCCTTCACCCTCCGCCCCACCCCCTCCCCTGGCCGTGGGGTCGCGGCCCTCGCCCTCCGCACCCTTCAAGGACCGTCTGACGCTGGGGCGCGGCGCCGGCACGGGCCCCCCGGCGAGGATCTGGCAGTCCCGGGGGGCAGCCCCCGCACTGGTCGGGCCAACAGAGCCGGTCAACAGCGAGGAGCCGCCTCCTAGGTCCGCCATGCCGGCCGCGGTGACAGTCACAAGTTCGGCGCCGGCCTGGCTTGCCGCCGGGTCGGAGGGCAGACCAACAGACCGCTGAGATGACTGAGGAGGCCGGACACCGCCGGATGAGTTATCACTCCTATTATCGCCCTCGTCATCACATGCTGTACTTGTGGGAGGCCCACCCCGCGGACTCCCAGAGACCCGCCGGCCTTCCACAGCGTCACTGCCGCTCGCCCTCCCTCCCTCCCTCCCACTACCCCCATCCCGGCTGCTGGCCGCATGCCGCTTCGCCGCGTGCTCGGCCAGCGACTGTGACGTCAGCAGCTGTTCCCGGGAACCGGCGAATGCCTCCAGACTGTTGAAGCTGGCCTGCGTCTCCCGCACTGGAAGTCCCGAATCCGCCATCTTAGTCTGTGACGCGCGCCCACCCCCACCAGGGGGCGCCAGCGGGACGGGGCCGGGCTCCGCGCAGTCGCCGCCGCTGCGGGGGTGGGGGCGCTGTTGGTGCGTGGCGTTATGGGACTGCTGGGGGTGGTGGGGGTGCTTGGGGCGGTACTTCTTGGGCGGCAGAGGCGGGGGCGGACTGTCCGGGGTGAAGTCTTTGGCGGCGTACACGCGGGACGGCATGGCCGTCTGCGGCTGGCAGGGCACCTCGGCGTGGGAGTCCACCGCCCCCATGGCTGCCGGGTCCGCCCTCGAGGGGGTGCTCGGGTCCGCCCTCGCGGGGGTGCTCGGGTCCGCCCTCGCGGGGGTGCTCGGGTCCGCGCCGCTCTGCCCCGCGGTGTCGCCCACACCGACCAGAGAGTCCACAGAGCAGCCGGAGCCGCCAGATGAACCCTTCGCCACGGCAACTCCGCCGGAAGTGGCGCTGTCGAGGCTATCTGCGGTGCTGGCCCGGGACCTTGGCTCCTCCTCGGTGGCGACACCTGTGGGACTGCACGCGATTAGAGGCACGGACGCCAAGCTGGCAGAATTCCGGCTAAACGCTTCTTCTTCAATCTCAAAGTCATCAGGAATGCGACCCCTGGTGAGAGCGCTCAGAGATACTCGCCGAGCATCGGCCGAGTCCTCCGGTAGGTTGTCGCCCGCGTCCGCCAGGTGGCTGTCCCCACCCTGCTGAGGGAGGTGGCCGTTAGCCATAGGGCCGCCGGCGGTCCGGGCCTCCCCGCTGCCATTGCGATGGTGCTGCTTCCGGCGCCTGCGCGGTGAGCCGGTGGGCGAGGTGTTCTCCGTGGCGTGGTGTGACCTCTGTGAGCGCCGCCTGCCGGAGGATTGTCGCTGGGCGTCACTGGCGGCAGCTGTGGAGTACAGAGACCATGATACAGTGGATCTAACTTGTTTAAGAGCTGTAGTGTGTACATAGGGCGTTCGACTCCATAACCACGGGGTTGCCTCTCAATTGATTGATCACGTCACTTACTGAATATAATCCGTAGGCGATTTAGATGAAGACACTAAACAATGGAGAAAGCATTGCGATCGCCGCGCCGCGCGATGTATACGGCACACCGGGCCCCTGCAGCCCCAGGCCTCACCGGGCCCCTGCAGCCCCAGGCCTCACCGGGCCCCTGCAGCCCCAGGCCTCACCGGGCCCCTGCAGCCCCATGCCTCACCGGGCCCCTGCAGCCCCATGCCTCACCGGGCCCCTGCAGCCCCAGGCCTCACCGGGCCCCTGTAGCCCCAGGCCTCACCGGGCCCCTGCAGCCCCATGCCTCACCGGGCCCCTGCAGCCCCATGCCTCACCGGGCCCCTGCAGCCCCATGCCTCACCGGGCCCCCGCAGCCCCATGCCTCACCGGGCCCCTGTAGCCCCAGGCCTCACCGGGCCCCTGCAGCCCCATGCCTCACCGGGCCCCTGCAGCCCCATGCCTCACCGGGCCCCTGCAGCCCCAGGCCTCACCGGGCCCCTGTAGCCCCAGGCCTCACCGGGCCCCTGTAGCCCCAGGCCTCACCGGGCCCCTGTAGCCCCAGGCCTCACCGGGCTACTGCAGCCCTAGGCCTCACCGGGCTACTGCAGCCCCAGGCCTCACCGGGCCCCTGCAGCCCCAGGCCTCACCGGGCCCCTGCAGCCCCATGCCTCACCGGGCCCCTGCAGCCCCATGCCTCACCGGGCCCCTGCAGCCCCAGGCCTCACCGGGCCCCTGCAGCCCCAGGCCTCACCGGGCCCCTGCAGCCCCAGGCCTCACCGGGCCCCTGCAGCCCCAGGCCTCACCGGGCCCCTGCAGCCCTAGGCCTCACCGGGCCCCTGCAGCCCCAGGCCTCACCGGGCCCCTGCAGCCCCAGGCCTCACCGGGCTACTGCAGCCCCAGGCCTCACCGGGCTACTGCAGCCCCAGGCCTCACCGGGCCCCTGCAGCCCCAGGCCTCACCGGGCCCCTGCAGCCCCATGCCTCACCGGGCCCCTGCAGCCCCAGGCCTCACCGGGCCCCTGTAGCCCCAGGCCTCACCGGGCCCCTGTAGCCCCAGGCCTCACCGGGCCCCTGCAGCCCCAGGCCTCACCGGGCTACTGCAGCCCTAGGCCTCACCGGGCCCCTGCAGCCCCATGCCTCACCGGGCCCCTGCAGCCCCATGCCTCACCGGGCCCCTGCAGCCCCAGGCCTCACCGGGCCCCTGCAGCCCCAGGCCTCACCGGGCCCCTGCAGCCCCAGGCCTCACCGGGCCCCTGCAGCCCCAGGCCTCACCGGGCCCCTGCAGCCCTAGGCCTCACCGGGCCCCTGCAGCCCCAGGCCTCACCGGGCCCCTGCAGCCCCAGGCCTCACCGGGCTACTGCAGCCCCAGGCCTCACCGGGCTACTGCAGCCCCAGGCCTCACCGGGCCCCTGCAGCCCCAGGCCTCACCGGGCCCCTGCAGCCCCATGCCTCACCGGGCCCCTGCAGCCCCAGGCCTCACCGGGCCCCTGTAGCCCCAGGCCTCACCGGGCCCCTGTAGCCCCAGGCCTCACCGGGCCCCTGCAGCCCCAGGCCTCACCGGGCTACTGCAGCCCTAGGCCTCACCGGGCCCCTGCAGCCCTAGGCCTCACCGGGCCCCTGCAGCCCCAGGCCTCACCGGGCTACTGCAGCCCTAGGCCTCACCGGGCTACTGCAGCCCCAGGCCTCACCGGGCCCCTGCAGCCCCAGGCCTCACCGGGCCCCTGCAGCCCCAGGCCTCACCGGGCCCCTGCAGCCCCAGGCCTCACCGGGCCCCTGTAGCCCCAGGCCTCACCGGGCTACTGCAGCCCCAGGCCTCACCGGGCCCCTGCAGCCCCAGGCCTCACCGGGCCCCTGCAGCCCCAGGCCTCACCGGGCTACTGCAGCCCCAGGCCTCACCGGGCCCCTGCAGCCCCAGGCCTCACCGGGCCCCTGCAGCCCCAGGCCTCACCGGGCTACTGCAGCCCAAGGCCTCACCGGGCCCATGCAGCCCCAGGCCTCACCGGGCCCCTGCAGCCCCATGCCTCACCTTGTCTCTCCAGCTCCACGGCAAACTCCAGCAGGCCGCTCACGTTGTCCGAGGGATTCCGCCGCATGAGGTTGAAGGTCAAGGTCGTCCGACTGAAATGAAAGTACAAACATATAATTCAAGTATGAAAAAGAATGCGGTTCTAGGACAACCGAACCATACAGTATTGATAAGGCCCAGAACCAAGGGTCGGACCAGGTAAAACCTAGAGCATCTGCTGCTCAAGCGCCTGAGTGAAGCTCACTGACTTGTTTCAAATAGAAACCCACATCGATGTGTGTGCGACAGAATCGATCTGATCCTGGTCTGGCCATGGTTCCGCCCCGCGCCCCTCGAGAACCCGCCGTCGGGAGCCAATCTGTGCAAGCAGCATCGGTGAACAGTCTAACAGGGTAACGACCTATCAGGCCTGTTGTAATAACGGGTAGCAGTCGGGATTACAATTGAACGAGACAGCTGATAGCCCTGTGGCTGATGCTCTTCACAGTCGTTCATATCCAGTGACGCCGCAGCGTGCCCCTGGTGTGAACAGACAACAGCGCCACAACTCGTGGGGTTTACAGGATTCACAGGCACTGGTGCTTAGCAACAATTCAAAGGGGGGACAATCAATACCACATGGTGGGCTGGGGCCGCCGTAGAGACCTCTCGCCACATGGTGGGCTGGGGCCGCCGTAGAGACCTCTCGCCACATGGTGGGCTGGGGCCGCCGTAGAGACCTCTCGCCACATGGTGGGCTGGGGCCGCCGTAGAGACCTCTCGCCACATGGTGGGCTGGGGCCGCCGTAGAGACCTCTCGCCACATGGTGGGCTGGGGCCGCCGCAGAGACCTCTCGCCACATGGTGGGCTGGGGCCGCCGTAGAGACCTCTCGCCACATGGTGGGCTGGGGCCGCCGTAGAGACCTCTCGCCACATGGTGGGCTGGGGCCGCCGTAGAGACCTCTCGCCACATGGTGGGCTGGGGCCGCCGTAGAGACCTCTCGCCACATGGTGGGCTGGGGCCGCCGTAGAGACCTCTCGCCACATGGTGGGCTGGGGCCGCCGTAGAGACCTCTCGCCACATGGTGGGCTGGGGCCGCCGTAGAGACCTCTCGCCACATGGTGGGCTGGGGCCGCCGTAGAGACCTCTCGCCACATGGTGGGCTGGGGCCGCCGTAGAGACCTCTCGCCACATGGTGGGCTGGGGCCGCCGTAGAGACCTCTCGCCACATGGTGGGCTGGGGCCGCCGTAGAGACCTCTCGCCACATGGTGGGCTGGGGCCGCCGTAGAGACCTCTCGCCACATGGTGGGCTGGGGCCGCCGTAGAGACCTCTCGCCACATGGTGGGCTGGGGCCGCCGTAGAGACCTCTCGCCACATGGTGGGCTGGGGCCGCCGTAGAGACCTCTCGCCACATGGTGGGCTGGGGCCGCCGTAGAGACCTCTCGCCACATGGTGGGCTGGGGCCGCCGCAGAGACCTCTCGCCACATGGTGGGCTGGGGCCGCCGTAGAGACCTCTCGCCAAATGGTGGGCTGGGGCCGCCGTAGAGACCTCTCGCCACATGGTGGGCTGGGGCCGCCGTAGAGACCTCTCGCCACATGGTGGGCTGGGGCCGCCGTAGAGACCTCTCGCCACATGGTGGGCTGGGGCCGCCGCAGAGACCTCTCGCCACATGGTGGGCTGGGGCCGCCGTAGAGACCTCTCGCCACATGGTGGGCTGGGGCCGCCGTAGAGACCTCTCGCCACATGGTGGGCTGGGGCCGCCGCAGAGACCTCTCGCCACATGGTGGGCTGGGGCCGCCGTAGAGACCTCTCGCCACATGGTGGGCTGGGGCCGCCGTAGAGACCTCTCGCCACATGGTGGGCTGGGGCCGCCGTAGAGACCTCTCGCCACATGGTGGGCTGGGGCCGCCGTAGAGAACTCTCGCCACCAGTTGAGCAAGGCGAACTGACGCCACCCATGCTTAGTCCCCTAGCATTTAATTCCCTCTACTGGTTATTCCCAACTCCAGGAGCCTCATTGTGGATAGCTTCCATGGCATACATCATCAGCTGTAGCCACGGCCACGGTGTCACAGCTGTAGCCAAGGCCACAGTCTCACAGCTGTAGCCACGGCCACGGTGTCACAGCTGTAGCCACGGCCACGACATCCCAGCTGTAGCCACGGCCACAGTCTCACAGCTGTAGCCACGGCCACGGTGTCACAGCTGTAGCCAAGGCCACAGTCTCACAGCTGTAGCCACGGCCACGGTGTCACAGCTGTAGCCACGGCCACGGTATCACGGTTGTAGCCACGGCCACAGTCTCACAGCTGTAGCCACGGCCACAGTCTCACAGCTGTAGCCACGGTCTCATAGCTGTAGCCACGGCCACAGTCTCACAGCTGTAGCCACGGCCACGGTGTCACAGCTGTAGCCACGGTCTTACAGCTGTAGCCACGGTCTCACAGCTGTAGCTACGGCCATGGTCTTACAGCTGTAGCCACGGTCTCACAGCTGTAGCTACGGCCATGGTCTTACAGCTGTAGCCACGGTCTCACAGCTGTAGCCACGGTCTCACAGCTGTAGCCACGGCCATGCCACCTCCATCCAGCCCCTGGGTTGGCCTGGACTCAGTGGTTGGTCGGTTGCATATTTAGGACGCTTTACCCAATTCTGGTCATATCGCGTCACTGGGAGAAGGAAGGGAAGAGTGGAGCCAAGTCCCCGGGGTAACCCCCTACTCTTTGCAAAGAAGGACATGGGATCTTTATCCTGTGACCACACAGACATGGTCACAGCGGGGATCGAACCACCGATCCACGTGCCGTTAGGCTCTCATGTGGCCAGAGTGCTCAATGCGAGCGCTGTAACCCACAGACCTATCGGGGCGGCCCTGCCAGGACTCAGTGAGCCCACACGTGCCATTTCTAACTGCCACCTCCCCCCAGGCCCTGGGATGGCCAGGACTCAGTGAGCCCACACGTGCCATTTCTAACTGCCACCTCCCCCCAGCCCCTGGGATGGCCAGGACTCAGTGAGCCCACACGTGCCTATTCTAACTGCCACCTCCCCCCAGGCCCTGGGATGGCCAGGACTCAGTGAGCCCACACGTGCCATTTCTAACTGCCACCTCCCCCCAGGCCCTGGGATGGCCAGGACTCAGTGAGCCCACACGTGCCATTTCTAACTGCCACCTCCCCCCAGGCCCTGGGATGGCCAGGACTCAGTGAGCCCACACGTGCCATTTCTAACTGCCACCTCCCCCCAGCCCCTGGGATGGCCAGGACTCAGTGAGCCCACACGTGCCATTTCTAACTGCCACCTCCCCCCAGGCCCTGGGATGGCCAGGACTCAGTGAGCCCACACGTGCCATTTCTAACTGCCACCTCCCCCCAGGCCCTGGGATGGCCAGGACTCAGTGAGCCCACACGTGCCATTTCTAACTGCCACCTCCCCCCAGGCCCTGGGATGGCCAGGACTCAGTGAGCCCACACGTGCCATTTCTAACTGCCACCTCCCCCCAGGCCCTGGGATGGCCAGGACTCAGTGAGCCCACACGTGCCATTTCTAACTGCCACCTCCCCCCAGCCCCTGGGATGGCCAGGACTCAGTGAGCCCACACGTGCCATTTCTAACTGCCACCTCCCCCCAGGCCCTGGGATGGCCAGGACTCAGTGAGCCCACACGTGCCATTTCCAACTGCCACCTCCCCCCAGCCCCTGGGATGGCCAGGACTCAGTGAGCCCACACGTGCCATTTCTAACTGCCACCTCCCCCCAGGCCCTGGGATGGCCAGGACTCAGTGAGCCCACACGTGCCATTTCTAACTGCCACCTCCCCCCAGCCCCTGGGATGGTCAAGACTCAGTGAGCCCACACGTGCCATTTCTAACTGCCACCTCCCCCCAGCCCCTGGGATGGCCAGGACTCAGTGAGCCCACACGTGCCATTTCTAACTGCCACCTCCCCCCAGGCCCTGGGATGGCCAGGACTCAGTGAGCCCACACGTGCCATTTCTAACTGCCACCTCCCCCCAGGCCCTGGGATGGCCAGGACTCAGTGAGCCCACACGTGCCATTTCTAACTGCCACCTCCCCCCAGGCCCTGGGATGGCCAGGACTCAGTGAGCCCACACGTGCCATTTCTAACTGCCACCTCCCCCCAGGCCCTGGGATGGCCAGGACTCAGTGAGCCCACACGTGCCATTTCTAACTGCCACCTCCCCCCAGGCCCTGGGATGGCCAGGACTCAGTGAGCCCACACGTGCCATTTCTAACTGCCACCTCCCCCCAGGCCCTGGGATGGCCAGGACTCAGTGAGCCCACACGTGCCATTTCTAACTGCCACCTCCCCCCAGGCCCTGGGATGGCCAGGACTCAGTGAGCCCACACGTGCCATTTCTAACTGCCACCTCCCCCCAGCCCCTGGGATGGCCAGGACTCAGTGAGCCCACACGTGCCATTTCTAACTGCCACCTCCCCCCAGGCCCTGGGATGGCCAGGACTCAGTGAGCCCACACGTGCCATTTCTAACTGCCACCTCCCCCCAGCCCCTGGGATGGCCAGGACTCAGTGAGCCCACACGTGCCATTTCTAACTGCCACCTCCCCCCAGCCCCTGGGATGGCCAGGACTCAGTGAGCCCACACGTGCCATTTCTAACTGCCACCTCCCCCCAGGCCCTGGGATGGCCAGGACTCAGTGAGCCCACACGTGCCATTTCTAACTGCCACCTCCCCCCAGCCCCTGGGATGGCCAGGACTCAGTGAGCCCACACGTGCCATTTCTAACTGCCACCTCCCCCCAGGCCCTGGGATGGCCAGGACTCAGTGAGCCCACACGTGCCATTTCTAACTGCCACCTCCCCCCAGCCCCTGGGATGGCCAGGACTCAGTGAGCCCACACGTGCCATTGCCACCTCTTGATCAACATGTTATCCACAATGTAACAAACCCTCTGCCGGTTCCGTGTTTTGACATCTTGTTACACAACCAAGAAATTCTCAGGCATGGTCCATGGCGTTGTCACGTAACCCGGCAACCAATGAAGCCCCAGGCGGTACACGTCGAAATAAAACAAGTTTTCGGCCACCATTTTTTCCCCATGGGTAATACAATTTATATACATGTGTATTTGATACATGTGCGTATCTGTCTGGATAAACCTTCGTGCACAATCAGGCTATACCAGACCAAGGACGCTGCTGGCGCAATAGGATGAACGATAGATCATCAGATAACCAGTTTGATCAGGGGTCACGGCAGATGCCCAGTATGAGCAGGGGTCACGGCAGATGCCCAGTATGAGCAGGGGTCACGGCAGATGCCCAGTATGAGCAGGGGTCACGGCAGATGCCCAGTATGAGCAGGGGTCACGGCAGATTCCCAGTATGAGCAAGGGTCACGGCAGATGCCCAGTATGAGCAGGGGTCACGGCAGATGCCCAGTATGAGCAGGGGTCACGACAGATGCCCAGTATGAGCCGGGGTCACGGCAGATGCCCAGTATGAGCAGGGGTCACGACAGATGCCCAGTATGATCAGGGGTCACGACAGATGCCCAGTTCGATCAGGAGTCACGGCAGATGCCCAGTATGAGCAAGGGTCACGGCAGATGCCCAGTATGAGCAGGGGTCACGGCAGATGCCCAGTATGAGCAGGGGTCACGACAGATGCCCAGTATGAGCCGGGGTCACGGCAGATGCCCAGTATGAGCAGGGGTCACGACAGATGCCCAGTATGATCAGGGGTCACGACAGATGCCCAGTTCGATCAGGAGTCACGGCAGATGCCCAGTATGAGCAAGGGTCACGGCAGATGCCCAGTATGAGCAGGGGTCACGACAGATGCCCAGTATGAGCAGGGGTCACGGCAGATGCCCACTATGAGCAGGGGTCACGACAGATGCCCAGTATGAGCAGGGGTCACGACAGATGCCCAGTATGAGCAGGGATCACGGCAGATGGCCAGTATGAGCAGGGGTCACGACAGATGCCCAGTATGATCAGGGGTCACGGCAGATGCCCAGTATGAGCAGGGGTCACGACAGATGCCCAGGGGTCACGACAGATGCCCAGTAGGAGCAGGGCTCACGGCAGATGCCCAGTATGAGCAGGGGTCACGGCAGATGCCCAGTATGAGCAGGGATCACGGTGCCTCTTTCTCTATACTGCCTTTCCCAGTCCATGGCTGGGGACAGTCCCAGTCTCTAATAGGACTAACTAATGCCTCTTTCTCTATACTGCCTTTCCCAGTCCATGGCTGGGGACAGTCCCAGTCCCTAATAGGACTAACTAATGCCTCTTTCTCTATGCTGCCTTTGCAAGTCCATGGCTGAGGACAGTCCAAATCCCTAATTGGACTAACTAATGCCTCTTTCTCTATACTGCCTTTCCCAGTCCATGGCTGAGGACAGTCCCAATCCCTCAAGGGACTAACTAATGCCTCTTTCTCTATACTGCCTTTCCCAGTCCATGGCTGAGGACAGTCCCAGTCCCTAATAGGACTAACTAATGCCTCTTTCTCTATACTGCCTTTCCCAGTCCATGGCTGGGGACAGTCCCAGTCCCTAATAGGACTAACTAATGCCTCTTTCTCTATACTGCCTTTCCCAGTCCATGGCTGGGGACAGTCCCAGTAACTAATAGGACTAACTAATGCCTCTTTCTCTATACTGCCTTTCCAAGTCCATGGCTGAGGACAGTCCCAATCCCTAATTGGACTAACTAATGCCTCTTTCTCTATACTGCCTTTCCCAGTCCATGGCTGAGGACAGTCCCAATCCCTCAAGGGACTAACTAATGCCTCTTTCTCTATACTGCCTTTCCCAGTCCATGGCTGAGGACAGTCCCAATCCCTAATAGAACTAATGCCTTTTTCTCTATACTGCCTTTCCCAGTCCATGGCTGAGGACAGTCCCAGTCCCTAATAGGACTAATGCCTCTTTCTCTATACTGCCTTTCACAGTCCATGGCTGAGGACAGTCCCAGTCCCTAATAAACACTAATGCCTCTTTCTCTATACTGCCTTTCCCAATTCATGGTTGGGGACAGTCTCAGTCCCTAATAGGACTAACTAATGCCTCTTTCTCTATACTGCCTTTCCCAATCCATGGCTGGGGACAGTCCCAGTCCCTAATAGAACTAACTAATGCCTCTTTCTCTATACTGCCTTTCCCAGTCCATGGCTGGGGACAGTCCCAGTCCCTAATAGGACTAACTAATGCCTCTTTCTCTATACTGCCTTTCCCAATCCATGGCTGGGGAGAGTCCCAATCCCTAATAGAACTAACTAATGCCTCTTTCTCTATACTGCCTTTCCCAGTCCATGGCTGGGGACAGTCCCAGTCCCTAATAGGACTAACTAATGTCTCTTTCTCTATACTGCCTTTCCCAATCCATGGCTGGGGACAGTCCCAGTCCCTAATAGAACTAATGCCTCTTTCTCCATACTGCCTTTCCCAATTCATGGTTGGAGACAGTTCCAGTCTCTAATATGACTAACTAATGCATCTTTCTCTATACTGCCTTTCCCAGTCCATGGCTGGGGACAGTCCCAGTCCCTAATAGGACTAACTAATGCCTCTTTCTCTATACTGCCTTTCCCAGTCCATGGCTGGGGACAGTCCCAATCCCTAATAGGACTAACTAATGCCTCTTTCTCTATACTGCCTTTCCCAGTCCATGGCTGAGGACAGTCCCAATCCCTAATAGGACTAATGCCTCTTTCTCTATACTGCCTTTCCCAGTCCATGGCTGAGGACAGTCCCAATCCCTAATAGGACTAACTAATGCCTCTTTCTCTATACTGCCTTTCCCAGTCCACGGCTGAGGACAGTCCCAATCCCTAATAGAACTAACTAATGCCTCTTTCTCTATACTGCCTTTCCCAGTCCATGGCTGAGGACAGTCCCAATCCCTAATAGAACTAACTAATGCCTCTTTCTCTATACTGCCTTTCCCAATCCATGGCTGGGGACAGTCCCAGTCCCTAATAGAACTAATGCCTCTTTCTCCATACTGCCTTTCCCAATTCATGGTTGGGGACAGTTCCAGTCTCTAATATGACGAACTAATGCATCTTTCTCTATACTGCCTTTCCCAGTCCATGGCTGGGGACAGTCCCAGTCCCTAATAGGACTAACTAATGCCTCTTTCTCTATACTGCCTTTCCCAGTCCATGGCTGGGGACAGTCCCAATCCCTAATAGGACTAACTAATGCCTCTTTCTCTATACTGCCTTTCCCAGTCCATGGCTGAGGACAGTCCCAATCCCTAATAGGACTAACTAATGCCTCTTTCTCTATACTGCCTTTCCCAGTCCATGGCTGAGGACAGTCCCGATCCCTAATAGGACTAACTAATGCCTCTTTCTCTATACTGCCTTTCCCAGTCCATGGCTGAGGACAGTCCCAATCCCTAATAGGACTAACTAATGCATCTTTCTCTATACTGCCTTTCCCAATCCATGGCTGGGGACAGTCCCAGTCCCTAATAGAACTAATGCCTCTTTCTCTATACTGCCTTTCCCAATTCATGGCTGGGGACAGTCCCAGTCCCTAATATGACTAACTAATGCATCTTTCTCTATACTGCCTTTCCCAGTCCATGGCTGGGGACAGTCCCAGTCCCTAATAGGACTAACTAATGCCTCTTTCTCTATACTGCCTTTCCCAGTACATGGCTGGGGACAGTCCCAATCCCTAATAGGACTAACTAATGCCTCTTTCTCTATACTGCCTTTCCCAGTCCATGGCTGAGGACAGTCCCAATCCCTAATAGGACTAACTAATGCCTCTTTCTCTATACTGCCTTTCCCAGTTCATGGCTAAGGACAGTCCCAATCCCTAATATGACTAACTAATGCCTCTTTCTCTATACTGCCTTTCCCAATCCATGGCTGGGGACAGTCCCAGTCCCTAATAGGACTAATGCCTCTTTCTCTATACTGCCTTTCCCAGTCCATGGCTGGGGACAGTCCCAGTCCCTAATAGGACTAACTAATGCCTCTTTCTCTATACTGCCTTTCCCAGTCCATGGCTGGGGACAGTCCCAATCCCTAATAGGACTAACTAATGCCTCTTTCTCTATACTGCCTTTCCCAGTCCATGGCAGGGGACAGTCCCAGTCCCTAATAGGACTAACTAATGCCTCTTTCTCTATACTGCCTTTCCCAGTCCATGGCTGGGGACAGTCCCAATCCCTAATAGGACTAACTAATGCCTCTTTCTCTATACTGCCTTTCCCAGTCCATGGCTGAGGACAGTCCCAATCCCTAATAGGACTAATGCCTCTTTCTCTATACTGCCTTTCACAGTCCATGGCTGAGGACAGTCCCAATCCCTAACAGGACTAACTAATGCCTCTTTCTCCATACTGCCTTTCCCAGTCCATGGCTGAGGACAGTCCCAATCCCTAATAGGACTAATGCCTCTTTCTCTATACTGCCTTTCCCAGTCCATGGCTGGGGACAGTCCCAATCCCTAATAGGACTAACTAATGCCTCTTTCTCTATACTGCCTTTCCCAGTCCATGGCTGGGGACAGTCCCAGTCCCTAATAGGACTAACTAATGCCTCTTTCTCCATACTGCCTTTCCCAGTCCATGGCTGGGGACAGTCCCAATCCCTAATAGAACTAACTGATGCCTCTTTCTCAATACTGCCTTTCCTAGTCCATGGCTGGGGACAGTCCCAATCCCTAATAGAACTAACTAATGCCTCTTTCTCTATACTGCCTTTCCCAGTCCATGGCTGGGGACAGTCCCAATCCCTAATAGGACTAACTAATGCCTCTTTCTCTATACTGCCTTTCCCAGTCCATGGCTGAGGACAGTCCCAATCCCTAATAGGACTAACTAATGCCTCTTTCTCTATACTGCCTTTCGCAGTCCATTGCTGGGGACAGTCCCAATCCCTAATAGGACTAACTAATGCCTCTTTCTCTATACTGCCTTTCCCAGTCCATTGCTGGGGACAGCCCCAGTCCCTAACACAGGGCTGACCCGCGAGCCGCACATAACACTGAGTGTATGCGCGGCGACCAGCGTTGCTCTCTCTCGGCCGGTAATTACTACAGGGATATGTGGCAAGGCACGGGAAGCAACAGCTGAAGCGGTGCAGGGAAGGCGTCCGCGGAGGCAGAAATGTGATTGCTAAATAAGAAATGGCGTCTGCGTGAAGAGGCGGCCGTCTTAGAGCCAGTCTCGGGGCGTCGCGGCCCCACCTTGCACCCCTGGCATACATAGGTCCGTCGCTGGCGTGGTCCTCCCTTATTAATAATAGGCCGGGCGCACCGACCGGCCAGCAGCCCAACCGCAGATGTGATTACGACACGGATGACCGACCGCTCGCGACATGCTCAGCAAAGTGCTTAGTTAACACTACATACGTGGAGCCAGAAGACGGCCGCCATATTGCCGGGTGATCGGGCGACGCTCGGCGCCTCAGTCGACATGTTAACACTGGGATGGCCCAGGATTTCGTGGCCAGGAGGTGGCGGCCAACACTTCACAGCCTTCCTGCTTCCTGCCCAGCGTCAGCGGCATCCCCCTGTACCCCCTGTATCCACGCCGCGGTCCGCACGGCCAAATGCACAACACAATATTCCGCAAGTCGTTACCAAGGCAGCGGCCACTTCATAATGGTCATTTATGAGAGCGTTTCCATGACGACCTAGCTGACGGTCTGGAGCTGTAGGGTTTTGTTTTCTCGGGGCTTTGCTTCAGTACTTGAGGTCCATCTGTGTAGAACATTGCTCTGATTGGTCGCGTAAATATCCCAGGGTTGGAGGACACGGGTTATGAGTGATCTACGTCCACGCGGAGACTGGACTGAAGCCAGGCGGCGGGCGGGCGGCGGGCGGGCCACACGGCGGTCGTACGGCTCTTTGTGGCTGGAGACCGGCCGCTCAGTGTACACGGTGCCCAGAAATGTGGCGTGTGCCTGCCTCGCTGGGCAGCTGAGTGGAGGGCCAGGGGGCTTGTCGGCACCGGCGGCGGGCCATTCACCACCAGGCAGGGGGGTGGAGGGGGGGGGGGGCGGGGGCGGGGAGGGAATGGCAGGGCGTGGACGGAACGACTGGCGGGCTTGGAGGGGGTGGTGGGGGTGGGGTATAATACCCTAACACCCTGCCCAGTCAGCGACGATGCAAGCGGTCGGATGGCCACGAGGAGGGGGGGGGGCAAGGGAACGACTTGAGACGGTAGGACGGGGACAGGGAGGGGACAGGGAGGGGACAGGGAGGGGAAGAGAGAAGGAAGGAAGCGGAGACCGGGACATGGAGGAGGGTTGGAAGGGGTGGGTGAAGGAAGGGGGGAGGGGACTGGGAGAGAAAAGGAAGCGGAGAGGGGACAGAGACGAGGACAGTATAACAGGAAGAGACATGGAAGTGGAAAGGGGACAGAGACAAGGACAGTATAACAGGGAGAGACATGGAAGTGGAAAGGGGACAGAGACAAGGACAGTATAGCAGGGAGAGAAATGGAAGTAGAGAGGGGACAGAGACGAGGACAGTATAACGGAGAGAAATGGAAGTAGAGAGGACAGAGACGCGGACAGTATCACAGGGAGAGAAATGGAAGTAGAGAGGGGACAGAGACGAGGACAGTATAACAGGAAGAGACATGGAAGTGGAAAGGGGACAGAGACAAGGACAGTATAACAGGGAGAGACATGGAAGTGGAAAGGGGACAGAGACAAGGACAGTATAGCAGGGAGAGAAATGGAAGTAGAGAGGGGACAGAGACGAGGACAGTATAACGGAGAGAAATGGAAGTAGAGAGGACAGAGACGAGGACAGTATAACAGGGAGAGAAATGGAAGTAGAGAGGGGACAGAGACGAGGACAGTATAACGGAGAGAAATGGAAGTAGAGAGAACAGAGACGAGAACAGTATAACAGGGAGAGAAATGGAAGTAGAGAGGGGACAGACGAGGACAGTATAAAAGGGAGAGAAATGGAAGTAGAGAGGGGGCAGATACGAGTAAGGAGTAGACGGCGAGGGGCACAGTAAGGAGTAGACGGCGAGGGGCACAGTAAGGAGTAGACGGCGAGGGGCACAGTAAGGAGTAGACGGCGAGGGGCACAGTAAGGAGTAGACGGCGAGGGGCACAGTAAGGAGTAGACGGCGAGGGGCACAGTAAGGAGTAGACGGCGAGGGGCACAGTAAGGAGTAGACGGCGAGGGGCACAGTAAGGAGTAGACGGCGAAGGGCACAGTAAAGAGTAGACGGCGAGGGGCACAGTAAGGAGTAGACGGCGAAGGGCACAGTAAAGAGTAGACGGCGAGGGGACAGTAAGGAGTAAATGGCGAGGGGACAGTAAGGGGTAGACGGCGAGGGGACAGTAAGGAGTAGACGGCGAGGGGCACAGTAAGGAGTAGACGGCGAGGGGCACAGTAAGGAGTAGACGGCGAGGGGCACAGTAAGGAGTAGACGGCGAGGGGCACAGTAAGGAGTAGACGGCGAGGGGCACAGTAAGGAGTAGACGGCGAGGGGCACAGTAAGGAGTAGACGGCGAAGGGCACAGTAAAGAGTAGACGGCGAGGGGCACAGTAAGGAGTAGACGGCGAAGGGCACAGTAAAGAGTAGACGGCGAGGGGCACAGTAAGGAGTAAATGGCGAGGGGACAGTAAGGGGTAGACGGCGAGGGGACAGTAAGGAGTAGACGGCGTGGGGCACAGTAAGGAGTAGACGGCGAGGGGACAGTAAGGAGTAGACGGCGAGGGGCACAGTAAAGAGTAGACGGCGAGGGGACAGTAAGGGGTAGACGGCGAGGGGACAGTAAGGAGTAGACGGTGTGGGGCACAGTAAGGAGTAGACGGCGAGGGGACAGTAAGGAGTAGACGGCGAGGGGCACAGTAAGGAGTAGACGGCGTGGGGCACAGTAAGGAGTAGACGGCGAGGGGCACAGTAAGGAGTAGACGGCGAGGGGCACAGTAAGGAGTAGACGGCGAGGGGCACAGTAAGGAGTAGACGGCGAGGGCACAGTAAATAGTAGACGGCGAGGGGCACAGTAAGGAGTAGACGGCGAGGGGCACAGTAAGGAGTAGACGGCGAGGGGCACAGTAAGGAGTAAATGGCGAGGGGCACAGTAAGGAGTAGACGGCGAGGGGCACAGTAAGGAGTAGACGGCGAGGGGCACAGTAAGGAGTAGACGGCGAGGGGCACAGTAAGGAGTAGACGGCGAGGGGCACAGTAAGGAGTAGACGGCGAGGGGCACAGTAAGGAGTAGACGGCGAGGGGCACAGTAAGGAGTAAATGGCGAGGGGCACAGTAAGGAGTAGACGGCGAGGGGCACAGTAAGGAGTAAATGGCGAGGGGCACAGTAAGGAGTAGACGGCGAGGGGCACAGTAAGGAGTAGACGGCGAGGGGCACAGTAAGGAGTAGACGGCGAGGGGCACAGTAAGGAGTAGACGGCGAGGGGCACAGTAAGGAGTAAATGGCGAGGGGCACAGTAAGGAGTAGACGGCGAGGGGCACAGTGAGGAGTAGACGGCGAGGGGCACAGTAAGGAGTAGACGGCGAGGGGCACAGTAAGGAGTAGACGGCGAGGGGCACAGTAAGGAGTAGACGGCGAGGGGCACAGTAAGGAGTAAATGGCGAGGGGCACAGTAAGGAGTAGACGGCGAGGGGCACAGTAAGGAGTAGACGGCGAGGGGCACAGTAAGGAGTAGACGGCGAGGGGCACAGTAAGGAGTAGACGGCGAGGGGCACAGTAAGGAGTAGACGGCGAGGGGCACAGTAAGGAGTAGACGGCGAGGGGCACAGTAAGGAGTAGACGGCGAGGGGCACAGTAAGGAGTAGACGGCGAGGGGCACAGTAAGGAGTAAATGGCGAGGGGCACAGTATTGAGTAGACGGCGAGGGGACAGTAAGGAGTAGACGGCGAGGGGCACAGTAAGGAGTAGACGGCGAGGGACACAGTAAGGAGTAGACGGCGAGGGGCACAGTAAGGAGTAGACGGCGAGGGGCACAGTAAGGAGTAGACGGCGAGGGGCACAGTAAGGAGTAAACGGCGAGGGGCACAGTAAGGAGTAGACGGCGAGGGGCACAGTAAGGAGTAAATGGCGAGGGGCACAGTAAGGAGTAGACGGCGAGGGGACAGTAAGGAGTAGACGGCGAGGGGACAGTAAGGAGTAGACGGCGAGGGGA
The DNA here is from genome assembly GCA_964019135.1 of Arenicola marina. Lineage (NCBI taxonomy): Eukaryota > Metazoa > Annelida > Polychaeta > Arenicolidae > Arenicola > Arenicola marina. Next base: position 37,182,861 of record OZ025259.1, on the reverse strand, counting down.
CAGTAAGGAGTAGACGGCGTGGGGCACAGTAAGGAGTAGACGGCGAGGGGACAGTAAGGGGTAGACGGCGAGGGGACAGTAAGGAGTAGACGGCGTGGGGCACAGTAAGGAGTAGACGGCTAGGGCACAGTAAGGAGTAGACGGCGTGGGGCACAGTAAGGAGTATACGGCGAGGGGACAGTAAGGGGTAGACGGCGAGGGGCACAGAGAGGATAAGAAATGAGGAGGGGACGACGCAGTCATTTACATGTGTATCCGCAATGGAAAACCTCCTAAAATAAATAAAGTTCATACTAAAAAATGGAGAGAAATGGAAGTGGAGAGGGGGACAGGAAGATGGAAATGGGACAGGAAGAGGGAAGTGACGACGTGTGGCGTGGTGTGGCGTGGCGTGGCGTGGCGTGGTGTGGCGATGTGTGGCGTGGCGTGGCGTGGCGTGGCGATGTGTGGCGTGGCGTGGCGACGTGTGGCGTGGCGTGGCGTGGCGTGGCGATGTGTGGCGTGGCGTGGCGTGGCGTGGCGATGTGTGGCGATGTGTGGCGTGGCGTGGCGTGCATGGCGTGGCGTGGCGTGGCGATGTGTGGCGTGACGTGGCGTGGCGTGGCGTGGCGATGTGTGGCGTGGCGTGGCGTGGCGTGGCGTGCGTGGCGTGGCGTGGCGTGGCGTGGCGATGTGTGGCGTGGCGTGGCGTGGCGTGGCGTGGCGTGGCGTGGCGTGGCGTGGCGTGCGTGGCGTGGCGTGGCGTGGCGTGGCGTGACGTGGCGTGCGTGGCGTGGCGTGGCGTGGGGGGTCGAAGTGGATGGGATGCGAGCTACGGAGGGACCGCCCAGGGGAGACAGACGGATAGACACACCAAATTAAAACATGGTGGCGGATATCTCATCGGTAACAAACCGGTTAGACAGTGCGGAGGGATAAACCATGAAAATTAAACACAGGGGACTAACAGTGGTGGGGAAAGACATGGGCGGGTGAAGAGTGGGGAGGGCGTAGAGAGCGGCTGCATCGGGAAGGGTAGAGAGAGGGGAGGGCGTACAGATTGGCAGCACAGGGGGGGGGGGGAGGGGAGGGAGGAGAAAGGGTAAGGAGGAGAGAGGGGCTGCATAGGGGAGGGTGGAGGGTGGAGGGTGAAGAGGGCGGCGGGATAGGGGAGGGTCGAGAGGGGAGGGTGAAGAGGGCGGCGGGATAGGGGAGGGTGGAGGGGGGAGGGTGAAGAGGGCGGCGGGGTAGGGGAGGGTGGAGAGGGGAGGGTGAAGAGCGCGGCGGGATAGGGGAGGGTGGAGAGGGGAGGGTGAAAAGGGCGGCGGGGTAGGAGAGGGTGGAGAGGGGAGGGTGAAGAGGGCGGCGGGGTAGGGGAGGGTGGAGAGAGGAGGGAGAAGAGCGCGGCGACACAGGAGAACGAAGGATAGGCGGGAAGACAGCGCAGGAGGAGTGTTGTCACTACGTGGACCGGCTCGGACGGCCGCCATCTTCTAGGGATCTACCCAGGGACCGCAGGAGGCCAGCGCCGGGGCCAGTATCAGCCAGCCAATGTTATGTACGGCCATGCTAACCCAGCACACTCCCCCGCGGCTAGACACACCACCCCATCAGCGTCTCCAGCTCAGAGACACCACAGCAACCTTACAGCCCGCCCATACAAAATATGGCACAACAACAGAACGAACACGTGGTCAGGGTCACAATACAGGCACTGAGAAGATTGACACGTGGTCAGTCAGCGTACAGTCACTGGGGGCAGACAACCACACAGTCACTGGGGACAGACAATGACACGTGGTCAGTCACACACAGTCACTGGGCACAGACAATGACACGTGGTCAGTCAGCACACAGTCACTGGGGGCAGACAAAGACACGTGGTCATTCAGCACACAGTCAATGGGGACAGATACTGACACGTGGTCAGTCAGCACACAGTCACTGGGGGCAGACAATAACACGTGGTCAGTCAGCACACAGTCACTGGGGGCAGACAATGACACGTGGTCAGTCAGCACACAGTCACTGGGCACATACAATGACACGTGGTCAGTCAGCACACAGCCACTGGGCGCAGACAATGACACGTGGTCAGTCAGCACACAGTCAATGGGGACAGACAATGACACGTGGTCAGTCAGAACACAGTGACTGAGGACAGACAAAGACACGTGGTCATTCAGCACACAGTCAATGGGGACAGATACTGACACGTGGTCAGTCAGCACACAGTCACTGGGGGCAGACAATAACAAGTGGTCAGTCAGCACACAGTCACTGGGGGCAGACAATGACACGTGGTCAGTCAGCACAGAGTCAATGGGGACAGACAATTGCACGTGGTCAGTCAGAACACAGTGACTGAGGACAGACAATGACACGTGGTCGGTCAGCACACAGTCAATGGGGACAGACAATAACAAGTGGTCAGTCAGCACACAGTCACTGGGGGCAGACAATGACACGTGGTCGGTCAGCACACAGTCACTGGGCACAGACAATGACACGTGGTCAGTCAGCACACAGTCACTGGGGGCAGACAATGACACGTGGTCGGTCAGCACACAGTCACTGGGCACAGACAAGGACACGTGGTCAGTCAGAACACAGTCACTGGGCACAGACAATAACACGTGGTCGGTCAGCACACAGTCACTGGGCACAGACAATGACACGTGGTCAGTCAGCACACAGTCACTGGGGAAAGACAATGACACGTGGTCAGTCAGCACACAGTCAATGGGGACAGACAATGACACGTGGTCCAAGGTCAGAACACAATTAAAACGTCGTCAAAGACAAAAGAAGAAATATCATCGGTGACAACGCCAAGCATCGATATCTTCACCGAGGGTTACCAAGCGGCACGCCCAATGGCATATCGAACGAGTGCGATAAAGACACCAAATGGCAGCAGTTAAGGAGTAGCGTTCTGTTCAATTGGCAAACCGGACTCTTTATCAAGGAACTCAATATGCGCCTTGGCGGGTTTGCCGAAAACCGAAACTTAGTAATGATAACACCTCACCCCTCAATTTGCATTTAGCCCGTCGATTATTCATGCGTGACAGTGCATCTGTCAGACCACGCGATGGCAGAACAGGTGGACCTATTCCCCCACGATCCAAGCTCTCCACCCCGCACTTCGCCGGCCCTACCGCCGCCACCCTACCCCCCACCCCCACCCCGCACATCTGCGGCCCTACCGCCGCCTTCTACCCCCCCGCCCTCTACCCCCCCCCCACATCTCCGGCCCTACGAATCCCCCATACACACCCCCCCCCACCACGCACACCCACGGCTAGCAGCCGGTACTTAGTACGTACACACGTGTAAACACCTTGGTCTTGTCTCACGTGCATTTTTGCCTGTTCTGCACTTGCAGGCAAGTCCTGTCACCGACAACAGCCTGGGCATGCCTGAATCACAGGCGACGGGGGGCAGGGGGGAGGGGTCAGTAGCACTGATTGGGTGGGGGTGAAGGACTGGTGGTGGTGGCGTGGGGCTGATGGGGTGGGGTGCGGTGTGTGTGAGGTGGGGGGGGACGTGATTAAAGCTGTGTACGGGGCAGGCACTTCGGGACAATGTAGGGCTGGAGTGGAGGTAAGAATTTCTTGAGATGAGCGTGGCGATTTCGGGAGCGTGGGGGGGGGGTGGCTAGGCCGTGGGGGTATTATGGTGGGCGGGGTGGAGGTGGAGTGTGGTGGGGTGGATGGATGTGGAGTGAGGTGGGGTGGCTGACGCAGCGAGGGTTTTTTGGCTAGTCGCGTGCCACAAAGGAAGCAGCAGTCAGGGTGAAAGACGCCCTCCCCCCCGATCCTCCCGCTCACACCGTACACAGTGTTACAGCATAGGACACGGGCCGACCACAGCAACGACTGGCGGATACAACAAATGGCAACCACAGGGCGACACCTGGGGCACTCGCGGTGGCCGAACTGGTGGCGACCTCCTGTCGGTTTTCCGTAGCATGTCTCAAAACAAGCCCATCGTATCCTCTGCAGCACCACGCAAGCCATCCCCGCCCCCCTCCACTCCGGCCACGCAAGCCATCCCGCCCCCCTCCACTCCGGCCACGCAAGCCATCCCCGCCCCCCTCCACTCCGGCCACGCAAGCCATCCCCGCCCCCCTCCACTCCGGCCACGCAAGCCATCCCCGCCCCCATCCACTCCGGCCACGCAAGCCATTCCCGCCCCCCATGAGCTGTGGGTGTTGGACGGTCCATGAGCTGTGGGTGTTGGACGGTCCATGAGCTGTGGGTGTTGGACGGGGCGAGACGGCCTATGAGCTGTGGGTGTTGGACGGTCCAGGAGCCGTGGGTGTTGGACGGGGCGGGACGGCCTATGAGCTGTGGGTGTTGGACGGTCCATGAGCTGTGGGTGTTGGACGGGGCGAGACGGCCTATGAGCTGTGGGTGTTGGACGGTCCATGAGCTGTGGGTGTTGGACGGGGCGAGACGGCCTATGAGCTGTTGGTGCTGGACGTTCCATGAGCTGTGGGTTTTGGACGGGGTGGGACGGCCCATGAGCTGTGGGTGTTGGACGGGGCGGGACGGCCCATGAGCTGTGGGTGTTGGACAGGGCGGGACGGCCCATGAGCTGTGGGTGTTGGACGGGGCGGGACGGCCCATGAGCTGTGGGTGTTGGACGGGGCGAGACGGCCTACGAGCTGTGGGTGTTGGACGGCCCATGAGCTGTGGGTGTTAGACGGGGCGGGACGGCCTATGAGCTGTGGGTGTTGGACGGTCCATGAGCTGTGGGTGTTAGACGGGGCGGGACGGCCCATGAGCTGTGGGTGTTGGACGGTCCATGAGCTGTGGGTGTTGTACGAGGCGGGACGGCCCATGAGCTGTGGGTGTTGGACGGTCCATGAGCTGTGGCTGTTGGACGGGGCGAGACGGCCCATGAGCTGTGGGTGTTGGACGGGGCAAGACGGCCTATGAGCTGTGGGTGTTGGACGGTCCATGAGCTGTGGGTGTTAGACGGGGCGAGACGGCCTATGAGCTGTGGGTGTTGGACGGTCCATGAGCTGTGGGTGTTGGACGGGGCGGGACGGCCTATGAGCTGTGGGTGTTGGACGGTCCATTAGCTGTGGGTGTTGGACCGGGCGGGACGGCCTATGAGCTGTGGGTGTTGGACGGTCCATGAGCTGTGGGTGTTGGACGGGGCGAGACGGCCTATGAGCTGTGGGTGTTGGACGGTCCATGAGCTGTGGATGTTGGACGGGGCGAGACGGCCTATGAGCTGTGGGTGTTGGACGGTCCATGAGCTGTGGGTGTTGGACGGGGCGAGACGGCCTATGAGCTGTGGCTGTTGGACGGTCCGTGAGCTGTGGGTGTTGGACGGGGCGAGACGGCCCATGAGCTGTGGGTGTTGGACGGGGCGAGACGGCCCATGAGCTGTGGGTGTTGGACGAGGCGAGACGGCCCATGAGCTGTGGGTGTTGGACGGGGCGGGACGGCCTATGAGCTGTGAGTGTTGGACGGTCCATGAGCTGTGGGTGTTGGACGAGGCGGGACGGCCCATGAGCTGTGGGTGTTGGACGGGGCAAGACGGCTCAGGGTCGTGCCCGTAGTTTAACCAATGTCGGTATCAGGCGGGTCAGTCCCGGGGTTTGTCTGAGAGGCTGAAATGAAATGTTGGTGTTTTAGGCCACTTTTGTGCACATACAGGCTAAATTGGGCCAAGGAACCTCCCGGGACGATGAAGGATGAATGAATGAAACATGCCCCAGATTAGGTGCCCGAGCCCGGATTCGAACCCAGGACCTATTGATCTGCGGTCTAGTGCGCTAACCACTACACCAGGGAGGCCCCCTCGTCTGAGAGGCTGAAGGAGGAGGCTCATAGTTCAGGACCGCTGTCATAAAGACCACTTGCAAGGCGTCAGTGACATAGGTTTACCGCAGGGTGTCGTTATGATCGCGGCCACGCTGACGGCAAGCTGTGAGCCACGGCCAGACGGTGGACGGACGGGCTGGCACCAGGGGCGTGTCTTACTTGTCATAACGTTCAACCTATCCAATAACCTTTCACATAAATGTCCATATAATCTTGTACTGAGAACTATTCAATAGTTGGTTTGGCACGTATTACATTGATTCAATCTGTGCAGTCTATTCTGACCTCCACTCTAATCTAATTCTCTAAAACTCTAATTCGCGCCATCTTCAACCCCACAGGAGGCTGCCTTATACTAAACATACGGAAACAATACTGACAAAATAGGTCCCAGAACCACAAGCATAAGAATCTCAACTTCAAGGAGGTGCTTGAATTTACACGTCAATGGATTAAAACCCCGTTTGGGGTAAATATTACTAATCTTAACAACATTTTATACTTTCCCGGTTCTTCCAGGACGGATTGTTATCTCAGAGCGTCACTTCGCCAATGTCGCCAAAACCAATGCTCGATGAACTCGCAAACTAATGCATCTGGGTAAATATCCCCCCAGACCAATCACTCGTATATGATCCCAGAACAATGCATTTGCCAATGGGTCTATGATTTGACAGACATTTGGCTGTGTGTAAATGATCTCACCAACCAATATGTTCAGTATATGATCTAACAAACAAATACATTTTGAAATATGATCTCACAAACCAAAATATCTTGGCATATGATCACAAACCAATACATTTTGGCATGTGGTCGCACAAACCAAGGCTATTGATTAATTACTCAAACAGGAGCTGGATGGAGACAGGAGACTTACCCTTGACTGGCCTTGTCTAGCAGGCGTTGGACGGGGGGCTGGATGGAGACAGGAGACTTACCCTTGGCTGGCCTTGTCTAGCAGGCGTTGGACGGGGGGCTGGATGGAGACAGGAGACTTACCCTTGACTGGCCTTGTCTAGCAGGCGTTGGACGGGGGGCTGGATGGAGACAGGAGACTTACCCTTGGCTGGCCTTGTCTAGCAGGCGTTGGACGGGGGGCTGGATGGAGACAGGAGACTTACCCTTGACTGGCCTTGTCTAGCAGGCGTTGGACGGGGGGCTGGATGCAGACAGCAGACTTACCCTTGGCTGGCCTTGTCTAGCAGGCGTTGGACGGGGGGCTGGATGCAGACAGCAGACTTACCCTTGGCTGGCCTTGTCTAGCAGGCGTTGGACGGGGGGCTGGATGGAGACAGGAGACTTACCCTTGACTGGCCTTGTCTAGCAGGCGTTGGACGGGGGGCTGGATGCAGACAGCAGACTTACCCTTGGCTGGCCTTGTCTAGCAGGCGTTGGACGGGGGGCTGGATGGAGACAGGAGACTTACTTGGCTGGCCTTGCCTAGCAGGCGTTGGACGGGGGGCTAGATGGAGACAGGAGACTTACCCGTGGCTGGCCTTGTCTAGCAGGCGTTGGACAGGGGGCTGGATGGAGACAGGAGACTTACCCTTGGCTGGCCTTGTCTAGCAGGCGTTGGACGGGGGGCTGGATGGAGACAGGAGACTTACCCTTGGCGGGCCTTGTCTGGCAGGCGTTGGACGGGGGGCTGGATGGAGACAGGAGACTTACCCTTGGCTGGCCTTGTCTAGCAGGCGTTGGACGGGGGGCTGGATGGAGACAGGAGACTTACTCTTGGCTGGCCTTGTCTGGCAGGTGTTGGACGGGGGGCTGGATGGAGACAGGAGACTTAGCCTTGACTGGCCTTGTCTAGCAGGCGTTGGACGGGGGGCTGGATGGAGACAGGAGACTTACCCTTGGCTGGCCTTGTCTAGCAGGCGTTGGACGGGGGGCTGGACGGAGACAGGAGACTTACCCTCGGCTGGCCTTGTCTAGCAGGCGTTGGACGGGGGGCTGGATGGAGACACGAGACTTACCCTTGGCTGGCCTTGTCTAGCAGGCGTTGGACGGGGGGCTGGATGGAGACAGGAGACTTACCCTTGGCTGGCCTTGTCTAGCAGGCGTTGGACGGGGGGCTGGATGGAGACAGGAGACTTACCCTTGACTGGCCTTGTCTAGCAGGCGTTGGACGGGGGGCTGGATGGAGACAGGAGACTTACCCTTGGCTGGCCTTGCCTAGCAGGCGTTGGACGGGGGGCTGGATGGAGACAGGAGACTTACCCTTGGCTGGCCTTGTCTAGCAGGCGTTGGACGGGGGACTGGATGGAGACAGGAGACTTACCCTTGGCTGGCCTTATCTAGCAGGCGTTGGACGGGGGGCTGGATGGAGACAGGAGACTTACCCTTGGCTGGCCTTGTCTAGCAGGCGTTGGACGGGGGGCTGGATGGAGACAGGAGACTTACCCTTGGCTGGCCTTGTCTAGCAGGGGTTGGACGGGGAGCTGGATGGAGACAGGAGACTTACCCTTGGCTGGCCTTATCTAGCAGGCGTTGGACGGGGGGCTGGATGGAGACAGGAGACTTACCCCTGGCTGGCCTTGTCTAGCAGGCGTTGGACGGGGGGCTGGATGGAGACAGGAGACTTACCCTTGGCTGGCCTTGTCTAGCAGGCGTTGGACGGGGGGCTGGATGGAGACAGGAGACTTACCCTTGGCTGGCCTTGTCTAGCAGGCGCTGGACGGGGGGCTGGATGGAGACAGGAGACTTACCCCTGGCTGGCCTTGTCTAGCAGGCGTTGGACGGGGGGCTGGATGGAGACAGGAGACTTACCCTTGGCTGGCCTTGTCTAGCAGGCGTTGGACGGGGGACTGGATGGAGACAGGAGACTTACCCTTGGCTGGCCTTATCTAGCAGGCGTTGGACGGGGGGCTGGATGGAGACAGGAGACTTACCCCTGGCTGGCCTTGTCTAGCAGGCGTTGGACGGGGGGCTGGATGGAGACAGGAGACTTACCCTTGGCTGGCCTTGTCTAGCAGGCGTTGGACGGGGGGCTGGATGGAGACAGGAGACTTACCCTTGGCTGGCCTTGTCTAGCAGGCGTTGGACGGGGGGCTGGATGGAGACAGGAGACTTACCCTTGGCTGGCCTTGTCTAGCAGGGGTTGGACGGGGAGCTGGATGGAGACAGGAGACTTACCCTTGGCTGGCCTTGTCTAGCAGGGGTTGGACGGGGGACTGGATGGAGACAGGAGACTTACCCTTGGCTGGCCTTGTCTAGCAGGGGTTGGACGGGGGGCTGGATGGAGACAGGAGACTTAGCCTTGACTGGCCTTGTCTGGCAGGCGTTGGACGGGGGGCTGGATGGAGACAGGAGACTTACCCTTGGCTGGCCTTGTCTAGCAGGCGTTGGACGGGGGGCTGGATGCAGACAGCAGACTTACCCTTGGCTGGCCTTGTCTAGCAGGCGTTGGACGGGGGACTGGATGGAGACAGGAGACTTACCCTTGGCTGGCCTTGTCTAGCAGGGGTTGGACGGGGGGCTGGATGGAGACAGGAGACTTACCCTTGGCTGGCCTTGTCTAGCAGGCGTTGGACGGGGGGCTGGATGGAGACAGGAGACTTACCCTTGGCTGGCCTTGTCTGGCAGGCGTTGGACGGGGGGCTGGATGAAGACAGGAGACTTACCCTTGGCTGGCCTTGTCTAGCAGGCGTTGGACGGGGGGCTGGATGGAGACAGGAGACTTACCCTTGGCTGGCCTTGTCTAGCAGGGGTTGGACGGGGGGCTGGATGGAGACAGGAGACTTAGCCTTGGCTGGCCTTGTCTGGCAGGCGTTGGACGGGGGGCTGGATGGAGACAGGAGACTTACCATTGGCTGGCCTTGTCTAGCAGGCGTTGGACGGGGGGCTGGATGCAGACAGCAGACTTACCCTTGGCTGGCCTTGTCTAGCAGGCGTTGGACGGGGGACTGGATGGAGACAGGAGACTTACCCTTGGCTGGCCTTGTCTAGCAGGGGTTGGACGGGGGGCTGGATGGAGACAGGAGACTTACCCTTGGCTGGCCTTGTCTAGCAGGCGTTGGACGGGGGGCTGGATGGAGACAGGAGACTTACCCTTGGCTGGCCTTGTCTGGCAGGCGTTGGACGGGGGGCTGGATGAAGACAGGAGACTTACCCTTGGCTGGCCTTGTCTAGCAGGCGTTGGACGGGGGGCTGGATGGAGACAGGAGACTTACCCTTGACTGGCCTTGTCTAGCAGGCGTTGGACGGGGAGCGGGATGGAGACAGGAGACGTACCCTTGGCTGGCCTTGTCTAGCAGGCGTTGGACGGGGGGCTGGATGGAGACAGGAGACTTACCCTTGGCTGGCCTTGTCTGGCAGGCGTTGGACGGGGGGCTGGATGGAGACAGGAGACTTACCCTTGACTGGCCTTGTCTAGCAGGCGTTGGACGGGGAGCTGGATGGAGACAGGAGACTTACCCTTGGCTGGCCTTGTCTGGCAGGCGTTGGACGGGGGGCTAGATGGAGACAGGAGACTTACCCTTGACTGGCCTTGTCTAGCAGGCGTTGGACGGGGAGCTGGATGGAGACAGGAGACTTACCCTTGGCTGGCCTTGTCTGGCAGGCGTTGGACGGGGGGCTGGATGGAGACAGGAGACTTACCCTTGGCTGGCCTTGTCTAGCAGGCGTTGGACGGTGGGCTGGATGGAGACAGGAGACTTACCCTTGACTGGCCTTGTCTAGCAGGCGTTGGACGGGGAGCTGGATGGAGACAGGAGACTTACCCTTGGCTGGCCTTGTCTGGCAGGCGTTGGACGGGGGACTGGATGGAGACAGGAGACTTACCCTTGGCGGGCCTTGTCTAGCAGGGGTTGGACGGGAGACTGGATGGAGACAGGAGACTTACCCTTGGCTGGCCTTGTCTAGCAGGCGTTGGACGGGGGGCTGGATGGAGACAGGAGACTTAACCTTGGCTGGCCTTGTCTAGCAGGCGTTGGACGGGGGGCTGGATGGAGACAGGAGACTTACCCTTGGCTGGCCTTGTCTAGCAGGCGTTGGACGGGGGGCTGGATGGAGACAGGAGACTTACCCTTGGCTGGCCTTGTCTAGCAGGCGTTGGACGGGGGGCTGGATGGAGACAGGAGACTTACCCTTGGCTGGCCTTGTCTGGCAGGCGTTGGACGGGGGGCTGGATGAAGACAGTAGACTTACCCTTGGCTGGCCTTGTCTAGCAGGCGTTGGACGGAGGGCTGGATGGAGACAGGAGACTTACCCTTGACTGGCCTTGTCTAGCAGGCGTTGGACGGGGAGCGGGATGGAGACAGGAGACGTACCCTTGGCTGGCCTTGTCTAGCAGGCGTTGGACGGGGGGCTGGATGGAGACAGGAGACTTACCCTTGGCTGGCCTTGTCTAGCAGGCGTTGGACGGGGGGCTGGATGGATACAGGAGACTTACCCTTGCCTGGCCTTGTCTAGCAGGCGTTGGACGGGGGGCTGGATGGAGACAGGAGACTTACCCTTGGCTGGCCTTGTCTGGCAGGCGTTGGACGGGGGGCTGGATGAAGACAGGAGACTTACCCTTGGCTGGCCTTGTCTAGCAGGCGTTGGACGGGGGCTGGATGGAGACAGGAGACTTACCCTTGACTGGCCTTGTCTAGCAGGCGTTGGACGGGGGGCTGGATGGAGACAGGAGACTTACCCTTGGCTGGCCTTGTCTGGCAGGCGTTGGACGGGGGGCTGGATGGAGACAGGAGACTTACCCTTGGCGGGCCTTGTCTAACAGGCGTTGGACGGGGAGCTGGATGGAGACAGGAGACTTACCCTTGGCTGGCCTTGTCTGGCAGGCGTTGGACGGGGGGCTGGATGGAGACAGGAGACTTACCCTTGGCTGGCCTTGTCTAGCAGGCGTTGGACGGGGGGCTGGATGGAGACAGGAGACTTACCCTTGACTGGCCTTGTCTAGCAGGCGTTAGACGGGGGGATGGATGGAGACAGGAGACTTACCCTTGGCTGGCCTTGTCTGGCAGGCGTTGGACGGGGGGCTGGATGGAGACAGGAGACTTACCCTTGGCTGGCCTTGTCTGGCAGGCGTTGGACGGGGGGCTGGATGGAGACAGGAGACTTACCCTTGGCTGGCCTTGTCTAGCAGGCGTTGGGCGGGGAGCTGGATGGAGACAGGAGACTTACCCTTGGCTGGCCTTGTCTAGCAGGCGTTGGACGGGGGGCTGGATGGAGACAGGAGACTTACCCTTGGCTGGCCTTGTCTAGCAGGCGTTGGACGGGGGGCTGGATGGAGACAGGAGACTTACCCTTGGCGGGCCTTGTCTAGCAGGCGTTAGACGGGGGGATGGATGGAGACAGGAGACTTACCCTTGACTGGCCTTGTCTAGCAGGCGTTGGACGGGGAGCTGGATTGAGACAGGAGACTTACCCTTGACTGGCCTTGTCTAGCAGGCGTTGGACGGGGGGCTGGATGGAGACAGGAGACTTACCCTTGACTGGCCTTGTCTAGCAGGGGTTGGACGGGGGGCTGGATGGAGACAGGAGACTTACCCTTGACTGGCCTTGTCTAGCAGGCGTTGGACGGGGGGCTGGATGGAGACAGGAGACTTACCCTTGGCTGGCCTTGTCTAGCAGGCGTTGGGCGGGGAGCTGGATGGAGACAGGAGACTTACCCTTGGCTGGCCTTGTCTAGCAGGCGTTGGACGGGGGGCTGGATGGAGACAGGAGACTTACCCTTGGCTGGCCTTGTCTAGCAGGCGTTGGACGGGGGGCTGGATGGAGACAGGAGACTTACCCTTGGCGGGCCTTGTCTAGCAGGCGTTAGACGGGGGGATGGATGGAGACAGGAGACTTACCCTTGACTGGCCTTGTCTAGCAGGCGTTGGACGGGGAGCTGGATTGAGACAGAAGACTTACCCTTGACTGGCCTTGTCTAGCAGGCGTTGGACGGGGGGCTGGATGGAGACAGGAGACTTACCCTTGACTGGCCTTGTCTAGCAGGGGTTGGACGGGGGGCTGGATGGAGACAGGAGACTTACCCTTGACTGGCCTTGTCTAGCAGGCGTTGGACGGGGGGCTGGATGGAGACAGGAGACTTACCCTTGGCTGGCCTTGTCTAGCAGGCGTTGGACGGGCACCGTCAGCTTTCCCAGAAAGCGACTGATGGTCGGCCGACTCTTCGCGAACTTGTCCTTCACCTCAAACTCCACCACATCGGTTGTCAGAGCCTCGAACTGAAACTAAACCCACAAATATATGACGTCAGTCTGGGCGAAGTATTACGCATTACCCAGTTGGAGTTTCGGGATAGTAATGTGAATTACTCAGTTGGAGTCTCCGGATAGTATTGTGTATTACTCAGTTGGAGTCTCCGGATAGTATTGTGTATTACTCAACTGGAGTCTCGGGATAGTATTGTGTATTACTCAGTTGGAGTCTCCGGATAGTATTGTGTATTACTCAGTTGGAGTCTCCGGATAGTATTGTGTATTACTCACATGGAGTCTCGGGATAGTATTGTGTATTACTCAGTTGGAGTCTGGATAGTATTGTGTATTAATCAGTTGGAGTCTATGGATAGAATTGTCTATTAGTCAGTTGGAGTCTCGGGATAGTAATACGCAATACTATCCCGAGACTCCAACTGAGTAATACACAATACTATCCAACTGAGTAATACACAATACACAACTGATTAATAGACAGTCTCGGGATAGTATTGTGTATTACTCAGTTGGAGTCTCGGGATAGTATTGTGTATTACTCAGTTGGAGTCTCGGGATAGTATTGTGTATTACTCAGTTGGAGTCTCCGGATAGTATTGTGTATTACTCAGTTGGAGTCTCGGGATAGTATTGTGTATTACTCAGTTGGAGTCTCGGGATAGTATTGTGTATTACTCAGTTGCAGTCTCCGGATAGTATTGTGTATTACTCAGTTGCAGTCTCGGGATAGTATTGTGTATTACTCAGATGCAGTCTCGGGATAGTATTGTGTATTACTCACATGGAGTGACAGTGTAATACAGTGGCCAATGGTTCAGCCCATAACCCGGATGCCAGCCATGAAGGTCTGGGCGTGACACCCTGGCACAACCAGGGTATTCAGCTGCCGACATGTTAGCTGTCCCACGCCATGTGTCCTATACCAGGTCTGTGGTAGTGTCCTCATTGTCCAAGTCATATATACAGAACACATCGCCATTGTAAGCAGACCTTAAAACCAGTTATGCATAATATTATGCCAAGAAATCAGAAACACGTGTACACCTCAAATAAGGGTATGTCCCTGAGGACGTCCGTTACTGTATCCCAATGTGCGTCACACAGCTGCCTTCAGGAGCCTGTCAGCCGGAGGGTCACACGGTCAGTGTGCACACCGGCAGTGACATCCAGAGAACAGAGGCAACTGAAAACCTTTCCCGCAGCACGGATGGTAAGCCAGTGTGATTCGTTCACCTTGTCTTCAGGATCACACATTATTCGGAGAGTATCCAGCGTGTGACAGTGCTACGGGTTCCGGATTGCTGGAGGATGTCCCCGACGTCAAGGTGTCTGGGACTGCCTGCCGGGAGCGGGGCACGGAGCGGCCGGCGGGACGCTGGCAGGGACACTGATCCCATGGCCTGGTCGGCCCGCTAATAATGCCCTGTCAGCCCCCGTGTTCACTCAAAGTCCGGCTGCCCAGCGATAACATAGTGGGCTGGGGGTGGGGGGGGTATGCGGATGTGTAGGTAGTATCGAGGTGATGAGGCATAAAAAAAGCTCGGGGTGGTGGAGGAGGCAGAGGGCCAGGGTCCGGGGGTAGTGGAAGGGGGTGGAGGGTCAGGGTCCGAAGGTGGTCAAGTGGCGGTCCAGCCCCACCGACGGTCCAGTGTGGCGAGAGGAGAGACAGCTCCAGATAACGCAGGTGACGCCTTATCGGAGCGGTCCTTGGACGCCCCAGGGAGGTGACGCTGGCTATGACAGGTGGCCAAATGGGCGGCTCAAGGTATCGGCGGTGTCGCAAGACTGTCGTATTGACCAGAGCCCTGCCCCACCCAGCCCCAGGCCGTCTCGTGTCCACACACAACCTCCTAGTGTGATAAATTCAGTGGGGGAGTAGGGGGGGGTGGTATCCATTACTAGCATATATCACTCACATGCACTCAGCTTTACACTGTCAGACCAAAACAAATCTTGCACGACTATCATAATAGAGCAATAGCTTGAGGCAGGGCGTCCGCACAGTGTATTGACCCGGCATCTAGCTGTAGCAGCCCCAAGGTCAAAGGTCAAAATGGCCGGTGGCTACCGAGAGATGATAGGCCAATATTGCGCCTAATACCTGGCCCTAGGCCCGGCCATCCACGGAGGTACCCACCCCATGGCCCCAGGCCCGGCCATCCACGGAGGTACCCACCCCATGGCCCCAGGCCCGGCCATCCACGGAGGTACCCACCCCATGGCCCCAGGCCCGGCCATCCACTGAGCTACCCACCCCATGGCCCCAGGCCGGGCTATCCACCGAGGCACCCACCCCATGGCCCCAGGCCCGGCCATCCACGGAGGTACCCACCCCATGGCCCCAGGCCCGCCCATCAACGGAGGTACCCACCCCATGGCCCCAGGCCCGGCCATCCACGGAGGCACCCACCATGGCCCCAGGCCGGGCTATCCACGGAGGTACCCACTCCATGGCCCCAGGCCGGGCTATCCAGTGAGGTACCCACCCCATGGCCCCAGGCCGGGCTATCCACGGAGGTACCCACCCCATGGCCCCAGGCCGGGCTATCCACTGAGGTACCCACCCCATGGCTCCAGGCCGGGCTATCCACCGAGGTACCCACCCCATGGCCCCAGGCCGGGTTATCCACGGAGGTACCCACCCCATGGCCCCAGGCCGGGCTATCCACCGAGGTACCCACCCCATGGCCCCAGGCGGGGCTATGCACTGAGGTACCCACCCCATGGCCCCAGGCCGGGCTATCCACCGAGGTACCCACCCCATGGCCCCAGGCCGGGCTATCCACCGAGGTACCCACCCCATGGCCCCAGGCCGGGCTATCCACTGAGGTACCCACCCCATGGCCCCAGGCCGGGCTATCCACCGAGGTACCCACCCCATGGCCCCAGGCCGGGCTATCCACCGAGGTACCCACCCCATGGCCCCAGGCCGGGCTATCCACCGAGGTACCCACCCCATGGCCCCAGGCCGGGCTATCCACCGAGGTACCCACCCCATGGCCCCAGGCCGGGCTATCCACCGAGGTACCCACCCCATGGCCCCAGGCCGGGCTATCCACCGAGGTACCCACCCCATGGCCCCAGGCCGGGCTATCCACTGAGGTACCCACCCCATGGCCCCAGGCCGGGCTATCCACCGAGGTACCCACCCCATGGCCCCAGGCCGGGCTATCCACCGAGGTACCCACCCCATGGCCCCAGGCCGGGCTATCCACCGAGGTACCCACCCCATGGCCCCAGGCCGGGCTATCCACCGAGGTACCAACCCCATGGCCCCAGGCCGGGCTATCCACCGAGGTACCCACCCCATGGCCCCAGGCCGGGCTATCCACCGAGGTACCCACCCCATGGCCCCAGGCCGGGCTATCCACCGAGGTACCCACCCCATGGCCCCAGGCCGGGCTATCCACTGAGGTACCCACCCCATGGCCCCAGGCCGGGCTATCCACCGAGGTACCCACCCCATGGCCCCAGGCCGGGCTATCCACCGAGGTACCCACCCCATGGCCCCAGGCCGGGCTATCCACCGAGGTACCCACCCCATGGCCCCAGGCCGGGCTATCCACCGAGGTACCCACCCCATGGCCCCAGGCCCGGCCATCCACGGAGGCACCCACCCCATGGCCCCAGGCCGGGCTATCCACCGAGGTACCCACCCCATGGCCCCAGGCCGGGCTAGTTGTGTTCTGTTCGATGGCTGTCTTGACCTCCTGCCCGTGGTGCGGCAGGTGCGGGAAGCTCGTTCGTTTGCCCGGCTGTACCGACATCTTCACATAGGGGTCAGGGTTGAAGAACATCCCTTTCTTCAGGTACTTGGCGCCCAACTCTACGAGGAATGACAATGCCAGACAACAAAAATAAACATGGTAACAACAGCTTGTATACATTTGCATAGTTATTTATTTTCGTAATTACAAAGTAACAACTAAGAATAACATCATGAGCACAGTTCCAGAGTATGAACTATTGTAGTAGAACCCTTTATGTAGTATGCTTGGTACGGTGGTAAGATGTGCTTGATACGGTGGTAAGATGTTTTGCATATATGTACCACGCGTTAACATAGAAACACGTACCCGAGATAGTGAACCTCAAGAGAGGAGCGCCCTCTAGTGGCGTCTGCTTCCGGTTTTTGGCTTGTACTGCCCCCTTGGGAAAAAAAACGCACATTTTATTAATTATATTGCATATATTTATACAGAAACTCATTTCCTGGAGACAGTTGTACTTTGTTAAGACATTATTGGGCGAGAACCTGGGCCTCGTGGCGGCGAGGTCGGTGGCCAACCATCACACGGCTCCAGCTGGTCGGGTGCTGGGTGCGGGTCCCTGTCCAACCGACCAGTGTCGGGGGAGGGGGAGTGGGAGGATAGGGTCAACAACCTTTCTCAGATGACATACATGTGGTAACATCACTGGCCTACCATCGCCACACCTCACGCTTGCCATGGTCCTAAGCCACCAGCCACCAGCCACCAGACACCGGCCACCAGCCACCAGTCACCAGTCACCAGCCACCAGCCACCAGCCACCAGTCACCAGCCACCAGTCACCAGCCACCAGCCACCAGTCACCAGCCACCAGCCACCAGCCACCAGTCACCAGCCACCGGCCCAAGGCAAGGTTATCGCCAACTAATACCCCAGGCCTGTAGCTTTGACTTACTATGGGGCTACGTACCATGCTGGATGCGGTGTCCCAGTTAGGAGGATCCGGTAGATGGCGCTACCACTCGACGTGAGCCCTATAGAGGGGAGCGCTCCATGTCCACCACATACGTAAGGCATTCCCTGGGCACCCCTAGGGGAAGACACTCCTAGCGATACGGCAGGAAGGACGTCACCCATGACCACAGACACACCAACTACCACACATTGTGAGCGTCTTTCCAATGTTAACCCTGGCGATAACTCCGGTGCTTCGTAACCTCGTCCTGAACAGCCGAACACCAATTAGCATCTCCGCCACGTTAAAGCATCCTCGGCCATCAAATATTGCATCCTGGCATTCCACTTTGTAAGTTGACGACATGGAACAGACCGACTTCGCGCAATCCGCACTAAAGCAGCAACTACTTCCAATCTGTAGCCGTAAGACCGTGTCACCTTGATCACCACGGCAACATGGCCGTGAAACCTGGCCGCACTGCCCAGCTCTGTGGTCCCGCCACTTCATAATGCATCAATACCTCCAAGCATCGCCCACATATTTAATCCCATCAGCGCGGCGGTCGTCTGTGCCCCGCGCGGCGAGCGAGCAGACGACACCAGCTGTCAGTTGTAAAAAAGGCGGGAAACATCTTGATGGGCGGTCAGCGCAGTCGCTCCATCACAATTAACATGACGCGTCTAGTTCTAGGTTTGTCTATCTCGCACCGCTTATTGTGTGAAATTCCCAAGTTCAGGGGCAGAACAGGCGTTCGGCACGCAGTTCGTTTGTCCCACGCACGCATTGTCTCCAACAAAACCTTATTAATTAGAAATCAACGTGCAGCGAATGTTGTGAGACACGAACATGGATGACTGCAATGAAGCCGCATGGACAGAGTCCACATCCCAGGATAAGATCCTGAACGACTGAGGTCCACTGAAGCGCTGTGCGTATTGAGCAGTCTCCAGCAGTCTAGAGCAGTCTGGAGCAGTGGAGAAGAGTATTTCCGACCAACCAGGACGTCACAGCTACCGCCCCCCCCCGCCCCTATTCCACACGGCGACCAATCAATAGGGCTATAAAGTCTCGTTCGCCAAGACTTCCGGTTTACTTATTTTGAGGACAAACAAACGAAGCACGTGTTCGGAACGAGTTTAAAATCTCTGCGCGCACTGTTATCCTGACTATCTGCGACGAAGGCGTGACGTATATGTTACGCAAAGACAGAGACAGGGAACCAGACTACCTGCGCAAGAGCCAGGCGCCGAGGGGTGGGTCCATTGCGGAAGGCCCAGCGATATGATTAAGAATATTTAAGAAATATAGCTCCACAAAACGGATAGAAGACATATTTTTAATTCATCTGCGCCATCACAATGACGAATATTTGCTACGACGGGACAACACGGCTGAGAAACTAACGTGTTTTGGCAATTCCTACGCAAACGAGGCATTATGACGTCACACGGATTCTCCCCGGTCTTTTCGTGATCCAAAAGTGATAAGAGAAACATCCTACTGGTCTTAATTTACCTTTACCATGTGGTTTAATGACGCGTCCGTGTGTTGCTACTCCATGCGCTGCACATTTTGACAGCGGAATGGTTTAGTCGATCACTTGCTCTCGCCATTTTTGTTACCGCGGAGGCACGTGAGACTCTGTGACGTCACTCGCTGTTTGGGGAACTCGCGAGAGCCCGGGTGCAGGGCTAAATTTAGAACGCTATTTTTAGCTTTCGAGTGTTTTGAAGACGGATTTTTTCTTGCATATTCCTATAGTTCTGCGTTTTATCGCCTCCAAATATGTTAACGTCTACCTCCCATAGCCATGTTTAGTGAAATGGGACGCATAGGCTTCAGAATAAACCCGGAAAAAAAGCTTATAGCTAACTATACTTCAACATTGAGCACGTGTGTTTGTTTGTCCCCCAAACTGAAGTCTCGCGGCCAGACGACGAGAACTGTATAGCCCTATAACGAGGGAGGGAACACCTGTACAGAACTATTGCCTGTGTCCCGCCCGGAGTCCCACCCGGTATCCCGCCCGGGATCCCGCCCGGGATCCCGCCCGGGATCCCGCCTGGGGTCTCACATGGGGTCCCGCCCGGGGTCCCGCCCGGGGTCCCGCCTGAGGTCCAACCGGGATCCCGCCTGGGGTCCCGCCCGGGGTTCCGCCCGGGGTCCCCGGGGTCCCGCCCGGAGTCCCGGCCGGGGTCTCGCCGGGGTCCCACCGGGGTCCCGCCCGGGGTCCCGCCCGGGGTCCCGCCCGGAGTCCCGGCCGGGGTCCCGCCGGGGTCCTACCGGGGTCCCGCCCGGGGTCCCGCCCGGGGTCCCGCCCGGAGTCCCGCCCGGAGTCCCGCCCGGGGTCCCGCCCGGAGTCCTGGCCGGGGTCCCGCCGGGGTCCCGCCCAGGGTCCCGCCCGGGGTCCCGCCCGGAGTCCTGGCCGGGGTCCCGCCCGGAGTACCGGCCGGGATCCCGCCCGGGGTCCCGCCTGGAGTCCTGGCCGGGGTCCCGCCCGGGGTCCCGCCCGGAGTCCTGGCCGGGGTCCCGCCCGGAGTACCGGCCGGGATCCCGACCGGGGTCCCGCCGGGGTCCCACCGGCACCGTGCCAGGAGAGTCCACCTCCACGGTCAGCGTCGCCACAATCTGTCTACGCGACCTGGCGACTGGTCGACGCAACATACCACAAGAGGACAGGCCACCAGCCCAGGGATCTCAACATAGAGGGCGCCGTGTTATAGGGCGCGATGACACGCCGCCAGACCAGGGATCTCAACATAGAGGGCGCCGTGTTAGAGGGCGCGATGACACGCTGCCAGACCAGGGATCTCAACATAGAGGGCGCCGTGTTATAGGGCGAGATGACACGCCACCAGCCCAGGGATCTCAACATAGAGGGCGCCGTGTTATAGGGCGCGATGACACGCCACCAGCCCAGGGATCTCAACATAGAGGGCGCCGTGTTATAGGGCGCGATGACACGCCACCAGCCCAGGGATCTCAACATAGAGGGCGCCGTGTTATAGGGCGAGATGACACGCCACCAGCCCAGGGATCTCAACATAGAGGGCGCCGTGTTATAGGGCGAGATGACACGCCACCAGCCCAGGGATCTCAACATAGAGGGCGCCGTGTCATAGGGCGCGATGACACGCCACCAGCCCAGGGATCTCAACATAGAGGGCGCCGTGTTATAGGGCGAGATGACACGCCACCAGCCCAGGGATCTCAACATAGAGGGCGCCGTGTTATAGGGCGAGATGACACGCCACCAGCCCAGGGATCTCAACATAGAGGGCGCCGTGTTATAGGGTGCGATGACACGCCACCAGCCCAGGGATCTCAACATAGAGGGCGCCGTGTTATAGGGTGCGATGACACGGAATGACACAAAGCGGACGTCAACGAGACAGGAAACCTACCTGCTGGGCCTGTGGGTTCTTGACGGTGACTGTGGGGCTGATGGCCCGCAGGTCCCCACTCTCACCGTGGTAGTAGCGGAAACACACCTTGGTCAGGGCTGCAAGAGGGACAGATAGGTGACGGTATACTGTCAACGGCGAGAGATGACGGGGGGGGGGTCTTAGGTCACGTACGGGGGGCTAGAGCAGAAACTTACAATTTAGAAATTTATCTTTACCATTCATCTAACAGTTTGCAATCTAATCAATGGATGCACTGAAGATCTGATGCACAAGAATCTACACGAACAGTCAGCAGCTATCATATGTTACAGAAATACCATCGACAACATCAGCCGTAGAATCGTCATGGGAGTAGAAAATAAAGAGGGTAAAGTCGGTCTATATATACTGCAGTACATGCTGATAATACAGTTCTTAAGCACTCAGGAAGGGGTTGTGGTGTGGCGAGGGGGGGTCCAAGTATCACTTACGGTCGGCGAAGTTGTACTGCGCGTTGTCGATCTCCCAGTCGACAGACCCGGTCTTCGTGCCGTTCATACCGCGACTCTTGGAGTCCATCGAGTTGGCCGGGGTAGGCTCGTCTGGAGACAAGACACGTCACCCCATCAGATATACAGTGTGAGAGTAGGCATTGGGCCATGGCTTTGTTAAACTGAGTGTGAGAGTAGGCATTGGGCCATGGCTTTGTTAGACTGAGTGTGAGAGTAGGCATTGGGCCATGGCTTTGTTAAACTGAGTGTGAGAGTAGGCATTGGGCCATGGCTTTGTTAAACTGAGTGAGAGAGTAGGCATTGGGCCATGGCTTTGTTAAACTGAGTGTGAGAGTAGGCATTGGGCCATGGCTTTGTTAGACTGAGTGTGAGAGTAGGCATTGGGCCATGGCTTTGTTAAACTGAGTGTGAGAGTAGGCATTGGGCCATGGCTTTGTTAGACTGAGTGAGAGAGTAGGCATTGGGCCATGGCTTTGTTAGACTGAGTGAGAGAGTGGGCATTGGGCCATGGCTTTGTTAGACTGAGTGTGAGAGTAGGCATTGGGCCATGGCTTTGTTAAACTGAGTGTGAGAGTAGGCATTGGGCCATGGCTTTGTTAAACTGAGTGTGAGAGTAGGCATTGGACCATGGCTTTGTTAAACTGAGTGTGAGAGTAGGCATTGGGCCATGGCTTTGTTAGACTGAGTGAGAGAGTAGGCATTGGGCCATGGCTTTGTTAGACTGAGTGTGAGAGTAGGCATTGGGCCATGGCTTTGTTAAACTGAGTGTGAGAGTAGGCATTGGGCCATGGCTTTGTTAGACTGAGTGAGAGAGTAGGCATTGGGCCATGGCTTTGTTAGACTGAGTGTGAGAGTAGGCATTGGGCCATGGCTTTGTTAAACTGAGTGTGAGTGTAGGCGTTGGGCCATGGCTTTGTTAGACTGAGTGAGAGAGTAGGCATTGGGCCATGGCTTTGTTAGACTGAGTGTGAGAGTAGGCATTGGGCCATGGCTTTGTTAAACTGAGTGTGAGAGTAGGCATTGGGCCATGGCTTTGTTAAACTGAGTGTGAGAGTAGGCATTGGGCCATGGCTTTGCTAAACTGAGTGAGAGAGTAGGCATTGGGCCATGGCTTTGTTAGACTGAGTGTGAGAGTAGGCATTGGGCCATGGCTTTGTTAGACTGAGTGAGAGAGTAGGCATTGGGCCATGGCTTTGTTAGACTGAGTGTGAGAGTAGGCATTGGGCCATGGCTTTGTTAAACTGAGTGTGAGAGTAGGCATTGGGCCATGGCTTTGTTAGACTGAGTGAGAGAGTAGGCAATGGGCCATGGCTTTGTTAAACTGAGTGAGAGAGTAGGCATTGGGCCATGGCTTTGTTAAACTGAGTGTGAGAGTAGGCATTGGGCCATGGCTTTGTTAAACTGAGTGAGAGAGTAGGCATTGGGCCATGGCTTTGTTAAACTGAGTGAGAGAGTAGGCATTGGGCCATGGCTTTGTTAAACTGAGTGTGAGAGTAGGCATTGGGCCATGGCTTTGCTAAACTGAGTGTGAGAGTAGGCATTGGGCCATGGCTTTGTTAAACTGAGTGAGAGAGTAGGCATTGGGCCATGGCTTTGTTAAACTGAGTGAGAGAGTAGGCATTGGGCCATGGCTTTGTTAAACTGAGTGAGAGAGTAGGCATTGGGCCATGGCTTTGTTAAACTGAGTGAGAGAGTAGGCATTGGGCCATGGCTTTGTTAAACTGAGTGTGAGAGTAGGCATTGGGCCATGGCTTTGTTAGACTGAGTGAGAGAGTAGGCATTGGGCCATGGCTTTGTTAGACTGAGTGTAAAAGTGGGCATTGGGCCATGGCTTTGTTAAACTGAGTGAGAAAGTAGGCATTGGGCCATGGCTTTGTTAGACTGAGTGTGAGAGTAGGCATTGGGCCATGGCTTTGTTAAACTGAGTGTGAGAGTAGGCATTGGGCCATGGCTTTGTTAGACTGAGTGAGAGAGTAGGCATTGGGCCATGGCTTTGTTAAACTGAGTGTGAGAGTAGACATTGGGCCATGCCTTTGTTAGACTGAGTGAGAGAGTAGGCATTGGGCCATGGCTTTGTTAAACTGAGTGAGAGAGTAGGCATTGGGCCATGGCTTTGTTAAACTGAGTGAGAGAGTAGGCATTGGGCCATGGCTTTGTTAGACTGAGTGTGAGAGTAGGCATTGGGCCATGGCTTTGTTAAACTGAGTGTGAGAATAGGCATTGGGCCATGGCTTTGCTAAACTGAGTGTGAGAGTAGGCATTGGGCCATGGCTTTGTTAAACTGAGTGTGAGAATAGGCATTGGGCCATGGCTTTGCTAAACTGAGTGTGAGAGTAGGCATTGGGCCATGGCTTTGCTGAACTGGGTGCGAGAGTAGGCATTGGGCCATGGCTTTGCTAAACTGAGTGTGAGAGTAGGCATTGGGCCATGGCCTTGTTAAACTGAGTGTGAGAGTAGGCATTGGGCCATGGCTTTGTTAAACTGAGTGTGAGAGTAGGCGTTGGGCCATGGATTTGCTAAACTGAGTGTGAGAGTAGGCATTGGGCCATGGCTTTGGCTAAACAGGGTGCGAGAGTAGGCATTGGGCCATGGCTTTGCTAAACTGTGTGCGAGAGTAGGCATTGGGCCATGGCTTTGGCTAAACAGGGTGCGAGAGTAGGCATTGGGCCATGGCTTTGGCTAAACAGGGTGCGGGAGTAGGCATTGGGCCATGGCTTTGGCTAAACAGGGTGCGAGAGTAGGCATTGGGCCATGGCTTTGGCTAAACAGGGTGCGAGAGTAGGCATTGGGCCATGGCTTTGGCTAAACAGGGTGCGAGAGTAGGCATTGGGTCATGGCTTTGCTAAAATGAGTGTGAGAGTAGGCATTGGGCCATGGCTTTGGCTAAACAGGGTGCGAGAGTAGGCATTGGGCCATGGCTTTGCTAAACTGTGTGCGAGAGTAGGCATTGGGCCATGGCTTTGGCTAAACACGGTGCGAGAGTAGGCATTGGGCCATGGCTTTGGCTAAACAGGGTGCGAGAGTAGGCATTGGGCCATGGCTTTGGCTAAACAGGGTGCGAGAGTAGGCATTGGGCCATGGCTTTGGCTAAACAGGGTGCGAGAGTAGGCATTGGGCCATGGCTTGGGCTAAACAGGGTGCGAGAGTAGGCATTGGGCCATGGCTTTGGCTAAACAGGGTGCGAGAGTAGGCATTGGGCCATGGCTTTGCTAAACTGAGTGTGAGAGTAGGCATTGGGCCATGGCTTTGGCTAAACAGGGTGCGAGAGTAGGCATTGGGCCATGGCTTTGCTAAACAGGGTGCGAGAGTAGGCATTGGGCCATGGCTTTGGCTAAACAGGGTGCGAGAGTAGGCATTGTGCCATGGCTTTGGCTAAACAGGGTGCGAGAGTAGGCATTGGGCCATGGCTTTGGCTAAACAGGGTGTGAGAGTAGGCATTGGGCCATGGCTTTGGCTACACAAGGTGCGAGAGTAGGCATTGGGCCATGGCTTTGGCTAAACAGGGTGCGAGAGTAGGCATTGGGCCATGGCTTTGCTAAACTGTGTGTGAGAGTAGGCATTGGGCAATGGCTTTGCTAAACTGCGTGTGAGAGTAGGCATTGGGCCATGGCTTTGTTAAACCGAGTGTGAGAGTAGGCATTGGGCCATGGCTTTGCTAAACTGGGTGCGAGAGTAGGCATTGGGCCATGGCTTTGCTAAACTGAGTGTGAGAGTAGGCATTGGGCCATGGCTTTGTTAAACCGAGTGTGAGAGTAGGCATTGGGCCATGGCTTTGTTAAACTGAGTGTGAGAGTAGGCATTGGGCCATGGCTTTGTTAAACCGGGAGTGAGAGTAGGCACTGGGCCATGGCTTTGTTAAACTGAGTGTGAGAGTAGGCATTGGGCCATGGCTTTGTTAAAGTGAGTGTGAGAGTAGGCATTCGGCCATGGCTTTGTTAAACTGAGTGTGAGAGTAGGCATTGGGCCATGGCTTTGTTAAACCGAGTGTGAGAGTAGGCATTGGGCCATGGCTTTGCTAAACTGGGTGCGAGAGTAGGCATTGGGCCATGGCTTTGCTAAACTGAGTGTGAGAGTAGGCATTGGGCCATGGCTTTGTTAAACCGAGTGTGAGAGTAGGCATTGGGCCATGGCTTTGTTAAACTGAGTGTGAGAGTAGGCATTAGGCCATGGCTTTGTTAAACTGAGTGAGAGTAGGCATTGGGCCATGGCTTTGCTAAACTGAGTGTGAGAGTAGGCATTGGGCTATGGCTTTGTTAAACTGAGTGTGAGAGTAGGCATTGGGCCATGGCTTTGTTAAACCGAGTGTGAGAGTAGGCATTGGGCCATGGCCTGGGTCAGGGACACTGTATCTGTACATATGTGCCTGGGTCAGGGACATTGTATCTGTACAGATGTGCCTGGGTCAGGGTTATTGTATCTGTACAGATGTGCCTGGGTCAGGGTTATTGTATCTGTACAGATGTGCCTGGGTCAGGGTCATTGTATCTGTACAGATGTGCCTGGGTCAGGGTTACTGTATTTGTACAGATGTGCCTGGGTCAGGTCATTATATCTGTACAGATGTGCCTGGGTCAGGGTTACTGTATTTTTACCGATGTGCCTGGGTCAGGTCATTGTATCTGAACAGCTGTGCCTGGGTCAGGGACATTGCATCTGTACAGATGTGCCTGGGTCAGGGACATTGCATCTGTACAGATGTGCCTGGGTCAGGGACATTGCATCTGTACAGATGTGCCTGGGTCAGGGACATTGCATCTGTACAGATGTGCCTGGGTCAGGGTTATTGTATCTGTACAGATGTGCCAGGGTCAGGATTACTGTATTTGTACAGATGTGCCTGGGTCATTATATCTGTACAGATGTGCCTGGGTCAGGGTTACTGTATTTGTACCGATGTGTCTGGGTCAGGGACATTGTATCTGTACAGATGTGCCTGGGTCAGGTTCATTGTATTTGTACAGATGTGCCTGGGTCAGAGTCATTGTATCTGTACAGCTGTGCCTGGGTCAGGGTCATTGTATTTGTACAGATGTGCCTGGGTCAGGGTCATTGCATCTGTACAGATGTGCCTGGGTCAGGGTCATTGTATTTGTACAGATGTGCCTGGGTCAGGGATATTGCATATGTACAGATGTGCCTGGGTCAGGGTCATTGTATTTGTACAGATGTGCCTGGGTCAGGGTCATTGCATCTGTACAGATGTGCCTGGGTCAGGGTCATTGTATTTGTACAGATGTGCCTGGGTCAGGGACATTGTATCTGTACAGATGTGCCTGGGTCAGGGTTATTGTATCTGTACAGCTGTGCCTGGGTCAGGGTCATTGTATCTGTACAGATGTGCCTGGGTCAGGGTTATTGTATCTGTATAGGTGTGCCTGGGTCAGGGTTACTGTATTTGTACAGATGTGCCTGGGTCAGGATTACTGTATTTGTACAGATGTGCCTGGGTCATTATATCTGTACAGATGTGCCTGGGTCAGGGTTACTGTATTTGTACCGATGTGTCTGGGTCAGGGACATTGTATCTGTACAGATGTGCCTGGGTCAAGGTTATTGTATCTGTACAGATGTGCCTGGGTCAGGGTTACTGTATTTGTACAGATGTGCCTGGGTCAGGATTACTGTATTTGTACAGATGTGCCTGGGTCATTATATCTGTACAGATGTGCCTGGGTCAGGGTTACTGTATTTGTACCGATGTGTCTGGGTCAGGGACATTGTATCTGTACAGATGTGCCTGGGTCAGGGTCATTGTATTTGTACAGATGTGCCTGGGTCAGAGTCATTGTATCTGTACAGCTGTGCCTGGGTCAGGGTTATTGTATCTGTACAGATGTGCCTGGGTCAGGGTTATTGTATCTGTACAGATGTGCCTGGGTCAGGGTCATTGTATCTGTACAGATGTGCCTGGGTCAGGGTTATTGTATCTGTACAGATGTGCCTGGGTCAGGGTCATTGTATCTGTACAGATGTGCCTGGGTCAGGGTTATTGTATCTGTACAGATGTGCCTGGGTCAGGGTTATTGTATCTGCATAGGTGTGACTGGGGTTAGCATGGTACCAGTACATATTACAGATTGAGGAGGATCCACAGTCTTGGATGAGGGAATTGTTCAGCACACCAGGTGTGAGTAAGTCAACAGTCGGGTCTCCGGCTGCACTATAAGTACTGAGAGACCTTGGGTTTGACAGGGACTTGGCGCGTCCGCAGTGACCTGGTCAGGGTGCACTTTGGGCCAGCGTGCATATACACACGGCGGTCGCTACCACACAAATGCGGCGGGTCTTTTACGTCACTTATCTCAGGGGTCTAGGCATAGCGTCATGCTTGCCAGCCGCATCTTGTTACTATGTTGTGTGTGTCGAAAGTGGAGTGGAGGGCATGTGTAACATTTCACGAAGAAAACAAATTCCAATTTAGATATGTGTGTTGCCTTCCAAATTTCGTCCTTACCTGTGCGGTAGAGTCCGAGCCAGTCCGACGCTCCCACCTCGTCGTTAATATCCCAGGAGACGACGACCGTCTCGCCGATCCCGGTCGTGACTTCGTGCTTGTCGACGGCGAGACTTGAGCGGCTGTGGGTCTGGGCCAGGTTGGTGTCGCTGTTGGCGCGGTCGTGCAGGTTCAGCCGCCGTGTGCTCAGCACACTGCCGCGCCGTGACGCCGGGTCGCCGTCCGCCCGCAGTCCGCCGCGGCCAGGGCCACCGCCCACGTCATCCCCGTCCTCATCCCTCCCGCCAGGGCTCCCGTTGCTCGGACACCCACAGCTGCTCAAGTCCGACGAACTCTGGCTGTGCCTCATGGTCACTGCCATCGCCATGGATATTTACTGCGTTGTATCTGCCCGGTAATGGCTATATCGCGAGGACGGGGTGGCAGACAGCCAGCTAGTCTTAAGGGACGCTATCAGTTAGGACTGGCCGGGGCGCGGGGCGGGGGGTGGGGGGGGGGGGGGGGAGGGTGAGTCCATCAGCACGTGCTGCGCGGCGAGTAATCCCTAGCGTGCGCGGGCCCCATTCCCCGGGAGTCCAGCACCGCCGTCCGAGTCCGTTCACACCATCCTGATGTCACTCCCGAGGCACTTCCGACGAGCGACTGACTCAGCCTTGAGGTCATATATCCGGAGAATCTGTATCCAGAACGCCGCTCCCGAAGCCACTGGTTGACCTCCCCGTGTGCCTACAATGAAACAGACCAGACGGCGTGTTACCGGGAACATGCAGAGCGCCAGTCCACAAACAGGCAAACAGCAGCAGATGAGACTGTATTCATAGGAATATATACCACTTGTACCAGTTGTTATTGTCAGTCGATAGCGAGAAGTGAGACCTGGACACAGACTTATACCTCGAGCCGCTGACACAGGTATGACGTCACGCACTCGACCTCTGCCATACGCCAGCGTTGGCGCATTTACAGACCAGTGGGGCGCCCATTTAACACCCCTTCTCGCCTCACCGCCTTGCGGAGGTGACTTGAATGACAAGGCCAGCATCATCATCGCAGTACGCAGCTCATGACAGCCCCCACACCCGTGACCCGTCTCCTCCCGTACTGTGCTGGTGAATTGTGAAGACAGGGCACCAAACTCTACTCATCATATTAGACCCCTAAACACGTGCGGCACAATGGTTACCAACCCCATACCGACCTGTATGCTTAGTGTGCGGCCAACTTCACGACATATAATAATAAGTGTTAACATAACACGGTGTTAACGCGTTATATAGTGTGTTGTTGTATAGAGACCTGTCCCCAGAAGCATGCAATGATATCCACCGTGGTATACACAGACGTCGTTATGTCCATATATACTCATATACTGGCCACGGGCAGTACAGCATCTGATTGCTATAGCGGTCCAACCCAACGCTATTGGCCATTGGCCAGTCTAGGTGGTGCTTCACGGCGTACATTGACCTACCAACACGTCACCTGCCTTTTTTTGTCAGCGAGCCCCTCAATCGTGCCCTACGTTGTGGATGCTGCTTTGATTTGGTGGGTGTTGGCATGCCCTAACAGAGCTATAACACCAGACAGCACATGGCGGAAGCCAGGCAGGGGGCAAAGTAACTGTCCATATTATCAGGCGCGGCTGATGAGCGGGATGGTTATCTCTGGCACGACGCGTTATTGCTTATAGAGTCTGTCCAGGCAACCCCCCTCCCTCATCCGACCCCCCCCCCCACCCCCCACATACCTCCGACCCTCTAACCAGGCCCATCCCGTCTGACTGCGGACAATTAAGTGTCAACAAGGCGCTCACCATAACCGGGTTCGCATATTGCCAACGTCGTGCCATTGGGTTACTTTTATAATACGCAGCACCAGACCGGGTGCCTTTACATGCCATACCGGATAGTCGGCTTCTAGCCGGGCAAGTATTCCTTTTATCTTGAACTACCCTGTGACCTGGTTACCTGCCGGAAGAACCCATCAACACTCTGACATTCACGACAGGTGCCCACGCGTGCATCACTCCACATCGATTAAATACCCCACAGCATAGCCACAGCACCAGTAACCGAACAACGGTCAGGGTCACACCACCAGTAACAGACCAACGGTCAAGGTCACACCACCAGTAACCGACCAACGATCAAGGTCACACCACCAGTAACCGACCAACGATCAAGGTCACACCACCAGTAACCGACCAACGATCAAGGTCACACCACCAGTAACCGACCAACGATCAAGGTCACACCACCAGTAACCGACCAACGATCAAGGTCACACCACCAGTAACAGACCAACGATCAAGGTCACACCACCAGTAACCGACCAACGATCAAGGTCACACCACCAGTAAAGATCAGGATCAACAACACGCTCACCAACTCTCCGTCGACGTCATAATACTGCCAAACAAGCGACAATCCACATCCCAACTGATTAACTACCGATAAAGGTCAAGACCAATAATATTCAAGGTCACTTGTGACCACCAAGCAGCCTCTACGAGATCTACCCGGTCGGCACCACGATTGATCAACTGACGATGAAAGTCACACCAGCACTGACTAAGCGCTCGGGCCGGCCCGGTAGCTCAGTGGGCTAGAGCGCTCGCCTTGAGTGCTCTGGCCACCTGAGAGCCTAACGGCACGTGGATTGGTGGTTCGAGGCCCGCTGTGGCCATGTCTGTGAAGTCGCAGGGTAATGATCCCATGTCCTTCTTCGCAAAGAGTAGGGGGTTACCCCCGGGGACATGGCTCCGCTCTCCCTTCCTTCTCCCATTGACGGGATATGACCAAAAGTGGTTAAAGTGTCCTGAATATACATGTACAACCAGAATACCACGATTGACCAACTGACGATGAAAGTCACACCAGCACTGACTAATCAGGTCGAGGACCACCGTCGTTCGTAGTACGACCGTCAAACGAAGTACATACTTCCTTCGCAGTATGCGTGAACCTAAATCGAGGTGCAGCCACGTTGTAACAACATACATGTGTTCATAGTATGCAAATATAGATTTACGCTGGATTCCTATTGATCTAACCATGGGAATTCCTTCACAAGAAGCAACTCCATATTTAGAAACCATGACATTGTATCCTGTTAGGCGGGGAATTCCAAATTATTGACTGAACGGTGCGAACGAGCACCGAGAGACACAAATTGTCCACATGTTTTTACCTGGCACATCACATGGAAACCTTTCCAAGCTGAACCCTCATTATATTTTAGAAGACTAGCATCTGTAGATATGTTATGAACCGATTTGGTAAAAATTCTATGGCATATTTGTCTGATTAGGCTAAAAAACTGTCGATGGTATGGTAAAGCATAGCAGCCGCCCTTCGATGAAAGGACGACCAACTGGCGTACTACGAATGAAGTACGGGATGCTCAGAGCCCAGGTACTGCAAGGGCGGGTGGGTTTGGGACCCTAATGTCGTTGCAGAACATATCTATTTAGCACAGTATTGTTGACACATTTAATGTTGACACAGTTGTTATGAATTCTGATAGTTTCGCACCGTCATTCAGACTAAACAAGATTTTTTTTTTCGGAGCAGCCCTGGTCAGGTGAGCTGCGCGTCCGTTGATCTAGGGACGCAGTTTTCTTCGTGACAACAGGTGCACTTTCCATCCATTATCTGACAAATATGCCATGGAATCTTTTGTAAATGACGATAAAACGAAACTAGAGATGCAAAGCTATCAATATACTTACATGGCAGGTCTTGCAAAAAGTCCTTCAAATGCCTTTGTAGATTTTTAAGGGTTTGTAGAGCCTACGCGTCAGACATGTTTACATGTCTGGAACGCTCCCATAATTCACTGCCGGGTTAATTTCGATCTCACAACGAGGTTTAGACCCTACTAATGGGCTTCCCATATCATCCAATCCAATGAAGCTGAACAAGGGTAATATATGCAGAAACAAATATGCATAAGTAAATCAACATGTCAAAACCATCCGTCCTTGGAACGAAGTGCGCACGAACCTTATTGGAAGTACGTACTACGAAGGACGTGCGTCCGTCGAACGACGGTCAGTCCTCGACCTGCTAATCGGCCACCAATTGTAACAATCCTACGGGTCAACCAGCGATCAAGGCCACACCTATACTGATGATCCGTCGATGAATGGGGTCAGTCCGTGCCATGATTGCCCCGCCAGGCTCCTCCAGGTGTGGGGCTGTCTTCCGCACTCCACGGAATATCAGAGAAAGTTGTATCCAACATGTGTACCTTGTTCACCCTCAGGCCTAACAGCCACAGGGGCTTGTCCCATGTGCTGGTAGCATTAGAAGCTCACCAGGACACTGACCGCACTGACGCACCCCGCCTCGACAACTGGTGGTGCTAAAGGCTAACCGTGGCGGTGTGACCCACAATCTGCGGCCAAACCCCGCGGTGCGAGGAGCCGTGATGTTGCCATGTACACAGACCAGCACATCCCGGATACGTGCTGGTCGAAACGTACTAGCCATATTTATAGAACAATTATCGTCCCGGAAAACATATAGACCATGCGTACGGGCTGGGCGATAATGGGTGACAAACGGAGACCATCCGACATGTGTCGTTGTCACCCTCACTGGACAAGGAGAGAAGGTTCCTGTCATCCTCACTGGACAGGGAGAGAGTTCCTGTCATCATCCTCACTGGACAGGGGGAGACAGTCCCTGTCATCCTCACTGGACAGGGGGAGAGAGTCCCTGTCATCCTCACTGGGCAACGAGAGAGGGTTCCTGTCATCCTCACTGGACAGAGAGAGTTCCCTCACTGGACAGAGAGTGTTGCTCTCATCCTCACTGGACAGGGAGAGAGTTCCTGTCATCATCCTCACTCTACAGGGAGAGAGTTCCTGTCATCATCCTCACTGGACAGGGAGAGAGTTCCTGTCATCATCCTCACTGGACAGGGAGAGAGAGTTCCTGTCACCATCCTCACTGGACAGGGAGAGAGTTCCTGTCATCATCCTCACTGGACAGGGAGAGAGTTCCTGTCATCATCCTCACTGGACAGGGAGAGAGTTCCTGTCATCATCCTCACTGGACAGGGAGAGAGTTCCTGTCATCATCCTCACTGGACAGGGGGAGAGAGTCCCTGTCATCCTCACTGGACAGGGAGAGAGTTCCTGTCATCATCCTCACTGGACAGGGAGAGAGTTCCTGTCATCATCCTCACCGGACAGGGAGAGAGAGTCCCTGTCATCCTCACTGGACATGGAGAGAGGGTTCCTGGCATCCTCAATGGACAGGGAGAGAGTTCCTGTCATCATCCTCACCGGACAGGAGGAGAGTTCCTGTCATCATCCTCACTGGACAGGGAGAGAGTTCCTTTCATCATCCTCACTGGACAGGGAGAGGGTTCCTGTCATCATCCTCACTGGACAGGGAGAGAGTTCCTGTCATCATCCTCACCGGACAGGGAGAGAGTTCCTGTCATCATCCTCACTGGACAGGGAGAGAGTTCCTGTCATCCTCACTGGACAGGGAGAGAGTTCCTGTCATCATCCTCACTGGACAGGGAGAGAGTTCCTGTCATCCTCACTGGACAGGGAGAGAGTTCCTGTCATCATCCTCACTGGACAGGGAGAGAGTTCCTGTCATCATCCTCACTGGACAGGGGGAGAGTTCCTGTCATCATCCTCACTGGACAGGGAGAGAGTTCCTGTCATCATCCTCACCGGACAGGGAGAGAGTTCCTGTCATCATCCTCACTGGACAGGGAGAGAGTTCCTGTCATCCTCACTGGACAGGGAGAGAGTTCCTGTCATCATCCTCACTGGACAGGGAGAGAGTTCCTGTCATCCTCACTGGACAGGGAGAGAGTTCCTGTCATCATCCTCACTGGACAGGGGGAGAGAGTCCCTGTCATCCTCACTGGACAGGGAGAGAGTTCCTGTCATCATCCTCACCGGACAGGGAGAGTTCCTGTCATCATCCTCACTGGACAGGGAGAGAGTTCCTGTCATCCTCACTGGACAGGGAGAGAGTTCCTGTCATCATCCTCACTGGACAGGGAGAGAGTTCCTGTCATCATCCTCACCGGACAGGGAGAGAGTTCCTGTCATCATCCTCACTGGACAGGGAGAGAGTTCCTGTCATCATCCTCACCGGACAGGGAGAGAGTTCCTGTCATCATCCTCACCGGACAGGAGGAGAGTTCCTGTCATCATCCTCACTGGACAGGGAGAGAGTTCCTTTCATCATCCTCACTGGACAGGGAGAGGGTTCCTGTCATCATCCTCACTGGACAGGGAGAGAGTTCCTGTCATCATCCTCACCGGACAGGGAGAGTTCCTGTCATCATCCTCACTGGACAGGGAGAGAGTTCCTGTCATCCTCACTGGACAGGGAGAGAGTTCCTGTCATCATCCTCACTGGACAGGGAGAGAGTTCCTGTCATCATCCTCACCGGACAGGGAGAGAGTTCCTGTCATCATCCTCACCGGACAGGGAGAGAGTTCCTGTCATCATCCTCACCGGACAGGGAGAGAGTTCCTGTCATCATCCTCACTGGACAGGGAGAGAGTTCCTGTCATCATCCTCACTGGACAGGGAGAGAGTTCCTGTCATCATCCTCACTGGACAGGGAGAGAGTTCCTGTCATCATCCTCACTGGACAGGGAGAGAGTTCCTGTCATCATCCTCACTGGACAGGGAGAGAGTTCCTGTCATCCTCACTGGACAGGGAGAGAGTTCCTGTCATCATCCTCACTGGACAGGGAGAGAGTTCCTGTCATCATCCTCACTGGACAGGGAGAGAGTTCCTGTCATCCTCACTGGACAGGGAGAGAGTTCCTGTCATCATCCTCACTGGACAGGGAGAGAGTTCCTGTCATCATCCTCACTGGACAGGGAGAGAGTTTCTGTCATCCTCACTGGACAGGGAGAGAGTTCCTGTCATCATCCTCACTGGACAGGGAGAGAGTTCCTGTCATCCTCACTGGACAGGGAGAGAGTTCCTGTCATCCTCACTGGACAGGGAGAGAGTCCCTGTCATCATCCTCATTGGACAGGGAGAGAGTTCCTGTCATCATCCTCACTGGACAGGGAGAGAGTTCCTGTCATCATCCTCACCGGACAGGGAGAGAGTTCCTGTCATCCTCACTGGACAGGGGGAGAGAGGGCTGATCATCATCCTCACTGGACAGGGGGAGAGAGTTCCTGTCATCCTCACTGGACAGGGGGAGAGAGTTCCTGTCATCCTCACTGGACAGGGGGAGAGTTCCTGTCATCATCCTCACCGGACAGGGGGAGAGTCCCTGTCATCATCCTCACTGGACAGGGAGAGAGTTCCTGTCATCATCCTCACTGGACAGGGAGAGAGTTCCTGTCATCATCCTCACCGGACAGGGAGAGAGTTCCTGTCATCCTCACTGGACAGGGGGAGAGAGGGCTGATCATCATCCTCACTGGACAGGGGGAGAGAGTTCCTGTCATCCTCACTGGACAGGGGGAGAGAGTTCCTGTCATCCTCACTGGACAGGGAGAGAGAGGGCTGGTCATCATCCTCACTGGACAGGGAGAGAGTTCCTGTCATCCTCACTGGACAGGGAGAGAGAGGGCTGGTCATCATCCTCACTGGACAGGGAGAGAGTTCCTGTCATCCTCACTGGACAGGGAGAGAGAGGGCTGGTCATCATCCTCACTGGACAGGGAGAGAGTTCCTGTCATCCTCACTGGACAGGGAGAGAGAGGGCTGGTCATCCTCACTGGACAGGGAGAGAGAGGGCTGGTCATCCTCACTGGACAGGGGGAGAGAGGGCTGGTCATCCTCACTGGACAGGGAGAGAGAGGGCTGGTCATCCTCACTGGACAGGGAGAGAGAGGGCTGGTCATCCTCACTGGACAGGGAGAGAGAGGGCTGGTCATCCTCACTGGACAGGGAGAGAGGGCTGGTCATCCTCACTGGACAGGGAGAGAGAGGGCTGGTCATCCTCACTGGACAGGGAGAGAGAGGGCTGGTCATCCTCACTGGACAGGGAGAGAGAGGGCTGGTCATCCTCACTGGACAGGGGGAGAGGGCTGGTCATCCTCACTGGACAGGGAGAGAGGGCTGGTCATCCTCACTGGACAGGGAGAGAGAGGGCTGGTCATCCTCACTGGACAGGGAGAGAGAGGGCTGGTCATCCTCACTGGACAGGGGGAGAGAGGGCTGGTCATCCTCACTGGACAGGGAGAGAGAGGGCTGGTCATCCTCACTGGACAGGGAGAGAGAGGGCTGGTCATCCTCACTGGACAGGGAGAGAGAGGGCTGGTCATCCTCACTGGACAGGGAGAGAGGGCTGGTCATCCTCACTGGACAGGGAGAGAGAGGACTGGTCATCCTCACTGGACAGGGGGAGAGAGGGCTGGTCATCCTCACTGGACAGGGAGAGAGAGGGCTGGTCATCCTCACTGGACAGGGGGAGAGAGGGCTGGTCATCCTCACTGGACAGGGAGAGAGAGGGCTGGTCATCCTCACTGGACAGGGGGAGAGAGGGCTGGTCATCCTCACTGGACAGGGGGAGAGAGGGCTGGTCATCCTCACTGGACAGGGAGAGAGAGGGCTGGTCATCCTCACTGGACAGGGGGAGAGAGGGCTGGTCATCCTCACTGGACAGGGAGAGAGAGGGCTGGTCATCCTCACTGGACAGGGGGAGAGAGGGCTGGTCATCCTCACTGGACAGGGAGAGAGAGGGCTGGTCATCCTCACTGGACAGGGAGAGAGAGGGCTGGTCATCCTCACTGGACAGGGGGAGAGAGGGCTGGTCATCCTCACTGGACAGGGGGAGAGAGGGC
Organism: Arenicola marina; assembly: GCA_964019135.1. Classification (NCBI taxonomy): domain Eukaryota; kingdom Metazoa; phylum Annelida; class Polychaeta; family Arenicolidae; genus Arenicola; species Arenicola marina. Next base: position 37,146,061 of record OZ025259.1, on the reverse strand, counting down.
TGGTCATCCTCACTGGACAGGGAGAGAGAGGGCTGGTCATCCTCACTGGACAGGGGGAGAGAGGGCTGGTCATCCTCACTGGACAGGGAGAGAGAGGGCTGGTCATCCTCACTGGACAGGGGGAGAGAGGGCTGGTCATCCTCACTGGACAGGGAGAGAGAGGGCTGGTCATCCTCACTGGACAGGGGGAGAGAGGGCTGGTCATCCTCACTGGACAGGGGGAGAGAGGGCTGGTCATCCTCACTGGACAGGGAGAGAGAGGGCTGGTCATCCTCACTGGACAGGGAGAGAGAGGGCTGGTCATCCTCACTGGACAGGGGGAGAGAGGGCTGGTCATCCTCACTGGACAGGGAGAGAGAGGGCTGGTCATCCTCACTGGACAGGGGGAGAGAGGGCTGGTCATCCTCACTGGACAGGGAGAGAGAGGGCTGGTCATCCTCACTGGACAGGGAGAGAGAGGGCTGGTCATCCTCACTGGACAGGGAGAGAGAGGGCTGGTCATCCTCACTGGACAGGGGGAGAGAGGGCTGGTCATCCTCACTGGACAGGGAGAGAGAGGGCTGGTCATCCTCACTGGACAGGGGGAGAGAGGGCTGGTCATCCTCACTGGACAGGGAGAGAGAGGGCTGGTCATCCTCACTGGACAGGGGGAGAGAGGGCTGGTCATCCTCACTGGACAGGGGGAGAGAGGGCTGGTCATCCTCACTGGACAGGGAGAGAGAGGGCTGGTCATCCTCACTGGACAGGGGGAGAGAGGGCTGGTCATCCTCACTGGACAGGGAGAGAGAGGGCTGGTCATCCTCACTGGACAGGGAGAGAGAGGGCTGGTCATCCTCACTGGACAGGGGGAGAGAGGGCTGGTCATCTTTACGGTACATGGAGAGACGATCACAATTGATAATTTAAACGAAAGAACATGTCAAATTACCACGGCGCCATCATGCCGACGGAGGCCCGTGGCATGCGCTGCTCCTAAGGCGACACCTAAACAGCGACACATTATTCATGACGACACCCGGGGCTCTAGCCACGCGACCACGTCGGCAGCAATCTCTGCAGTGGCGGCGGCCTTTAAAGGTTACACCGGCACCATTACGGCCCTGACAGACACCGGCCTGGCACCATTACGGCCCTCACAGACAACGGCCTGGCACCATTACGGCCCTCACAGACAGCGGCCTGGCACCATTACGGCCCTCACAGACAGCGGCCTGGCACCATTACGGCCCTCACAGACAGCGGCCTGGCACCATTACGGCCCTGACAGACACCGGCCTGGCACCATTACGGCCCTCACAGACAGCGGCCTGGCACCATTACGGCCCTGACAGACACCGGCCTGGCACCATTACGGCCTTCACAGACACCGGCCTGTCACCATTACGGCCCTCACAGACACCGGCCTGTCACCATTACGGCCCTCACAGACACCGGCCTGTCACCATTACGGCTCTCACAGACACCGGCCTGTCACCATTACGGCCCTGACAGACACCGGCCTGTCACCATTACGGCCCTCACAGACACCGGCCTGGCACCATTACGGCCCTCAGACACCGGCCTGTCACCATTACGGCCCTCACAGACTACGGCCTGTCACCATTACGGCTCTCACAGACACCGGCCTGGCACCATTACGGCTCTCACAGACACCGGCCTGGCACCATTACGGCCCTCAGACACCGGCCTGTCACCATTACGGCCCTCACAGACACCGGCCTGGCACCATTACGGCCCTCAGACACCGGCCTGGCACCATTACGGCCCTGACAGACAGCGGCCTGGCACCATTACGGCCCTGACAGACACCGGCCTGGCACTATTACGGCCCTGACAGACACCGGCCTGGCACCATTACGGCCGTCACAGACACCGGCCTGTCACCATTACGGCTCTCACAGGCACCGGCCTGTCACCATTACGGCCCTCACAGACACCGGCCTGTCACCATTACGGCCCTCACAGACACCGGCCTGTCACCATTACGGCCCTCACAGACAGCGGCCTGTCACCATTACGGCCCTCACAGACACCGGCCTGTCACCATTACGGCCCTCACAGACACCGGCCTGGCACCATTACGGCCCTCACTGACACCGGCCTGGCACCATTACGGCCCTCACAGACACCGTCCTGTCACCATTACGGCCCTCACAGACAGCGGCCTGTCACCATTACGGCCCTCACAGACAGCGGCCTGTCACCATTACGGCCCTCACAGACACCGGTCTGTCACCATTACGGCTCTCACAGACACCGGCCTGGCACCATTATGGCCCTCACAGACACCGGCCTGGCACCATTACGGCCCTCACAGACACCGGCCTGTCACCATTACGGTTCTCACAGACACCGGCCTGTCACCATTACGGCCCTCACAGACACCGGCCTGTCACCATTACGGCCCTCACAGACACCGGCCTGTCACCATTACGGCCCTCAGACACCGGCCTGTCACCATTACGGCCCTCACAGACACCGGTCTGGCACCATTACGGCTCTCACAGACACCGGCCTGTCACCATTACGGCCCTCACAGACACCGGCCTGTCACCATTACGGCCCTCAGACACCGGCCTGTCACCATTACGGCCCTCACAGACACCGGCCTGTCACCATTACGGCCCTCAGACACCGGCCTGGCACCATTACGGCCCTCACAGACACCGGCCTGTCACCATTACGGCCCTCACAGACACCGGCCTGTCACCATTACGGCCCTCAGACACCGGCCTGTCACCATTACGGCCCTCACAGACACCGGCCTGTCACCATTACGGCCCTCAGACACCGGCCTGTCACCACTACGGCCCTCACAGACACCGGCCTGTCACCATTACGGCCCTCACAGACACCGGCCTGGCACCATTACGGCCCTGACAGACACCGGCCTGTCACCATTACGGCCCTCACAGACAGCGGCCTGTCACCATTACGGCCCTCACAGACACCGGCCTGGCACCATTACGGCCCTCACAGACACCGGCCTGGCACCATTACGGCCCTCACAGACACCGGCCTGTCACCATTACGGCCCTCACAGACGCCGGCCTGGCACCATTACGGCCCTCACAGACAGCGGCCTGTCACCATTACGGCCCTCACAGACACCGGCCTGGCACCATTACGGCCCTCACAGACACCGGCCTGTCACCATTACGGCCCTCAGACACCGGCCTGGCACCATTACGGCCCTCACAGACAGCGGCCTGTCACCATTACGGCCCTCACAGACAGCGGCCTGTCACCATTACGGCCCTCACAGACACCGGCCTGGCACCATTACGGCCCTCACAGACACCGGCCTGTCACCATTACGGCCCTCACAGACACCGGCCTGTCACCATTACGGCCCTCAGACACCGGCCTGTCACCACTACGGCTCTCACAGACACCGGCCTGTCACCATTACGGCCCTGACAGACACCGGCCTGGCACCATTACGGCCCTGACAGACACCGGCCTGTCACCATTACGGCCCTCACAGACAGCGGCCTGTCACCATTACGGCCCTCACAGACACCGGCCTGGCACCATTACGGCCCTCACAGACACCGGCCTGGCACCATTACGGCCCTCACAGACACCGGCCTGTCACCATTACGGCCCTCACAGACGCCGGCCTGGCACCATTACGGCCCTCACAGACAGCGGCCTGTCACCATTACGGCCCTCACAGACACCGGCCTGTCACCATTACGGCCCTCACAGACACCGGCCTGTCACCATTACGGCCCTCAGACACCGGCCTGTCACCATTACGGCCCTCACAGACAGCGGCCTGTCACCATTACGGCCCTCACAGACAGCGGCCTGTCACCATTACGGCCCTCACAGACATCGGCCTGGCACCATTACGGCCCTCACAGACACCGGCCTGTCACCATTACGGCCCTCACAGACACCGGCCTGGCACCATTACGGCCCTCACAGACACCGGCCTGGCACCATTACGGCCCTCAGACACCGGCCTGTCACCATTACGGCCCTCACAGACACCGGCCTGTCACCATTACGGCCCTCACAGACACCGGCCTGGCACCATTACGGCCCTCACAGACACCGGCCTGGCACCATTACGGCCCTCACAGACACCGGCCTGTCACCATTACGGCCCTCACAGACACCGGCCTGTCACCATTACGGCCCTCACAGACACCGGCCTGGCACCATTACGGCCCTCACAGACACCGGCCTGGCACCATTACGGCCCTCACAGACAGCGGCCTGGCACCATTACGGCCCTGACAGACACCGGCCTGGCACCATTACGGCCCTCACAGACACCGGCCTGGCACCATTACGGCCCTCACAGACACCGGCCTGGCACCATTACGGCCCTCACAGACACCGGCCTGTCACCATTACGGCCCTCACAGACGCCGGCCTGGCACCATTACGGCCCTCACAGACAGCGGCCTGTCACCATTACGGCCCTCACAGACACCGGCCTGGCACCATTACGGCCCTCACAGACACCGGCCTGTCACCATTACGGCCCTCAGACACCGGCCTGTCACCATTACGGCCCTCACAGACAGCGGCCTGTCACCATTACGGCCCTCACAGACAGCGGCCTGTCACCATTACGGCCCTCACAGACACCGGCCTGGCACCATTACGGCCCTCACAGACACCGGCCTGTCACCATTACGGCCCTCACAGACACCGGCCTGGCACCATTACGGCCCTCACAGACACCGGCCTGGCACCATTACGGCCCTCAGACACCGGCCTGGCACCATTACGGCCCTCACAGACACCGGCCTGGCACCATTACGGCTCTCACAGACACCGGCCTGGCACCATTACGGCCCTCACAGACACCGGCCTGGCACCATTACGGCTCTCACAGACACCGGCCTGGCACCATTACGGCCCTCACAGACACCGGCCTGGCACCATTACGGCCCTCACAGACACCGGCCTGGCACCATTACGGCCCCCACAGACACCGGCCTGGCACCATTACGGCCCTCACAGACACCGGCCTGTCACCATTACGGCTCTCACAGACACCGGCCTGGCACCATTACGGCCCTCACAGACACCGGCCTGTCACCATTACGGCTCTCACAGACACCGGCCTGGCACCATTACGGCCCTCACAGACACCGGCCAGACAGGATGTCAGGTCATGGCAGCCACAGACAGGCTGTCAGGTCATAGCGGTCACAGACAGGCTGGCAGGTCACGGAGGCCACAGACAGGCTGTCAGAACATAAGGCACTATGCAAGATAGTCGAGACAGTTAAATGTCGGCTGGTGGTTCAGTGAAAGGCCACCAGACATTCAAGCCCAACAGTTATACTTCACCCTTAATTTAAGCTGACACCAGCCTCCATGTTTTGCCGCCACGTCCCACAGACCACGATAAGAGTCCCGAGGCTTCTGGCCCGCAGCCTAACGTAATCTGAATCCCATTCCGTTCTCCTCGGTCGGCCGTGGCTACGATACTTGTTACCCCCAAGTCACACAGCAAGAAAACGATATAAAGATTATTTCACAGGGCGTTATTATCACTGGCGTCACTGGCCTCACTCGTCGACCACTCTGAGCCATTTAACTTTGACTGATTCAGTATGAATGGCTGTGAAGTATCTCTACCATACGGCCCACTTGTAGTGTATTATGAACATCGGGGCCTACTCCGATGCTACGGAGGAACGCCGGGTCTTTGACTTCTTGCAGGGGTCTGTGTTTTTAAGCCAATCCCAGCCAGCGCCAGTCCAATCTCAGTCACCGCCAAACCTATCCCAGTCACCGCCAAACCAATCCCAGTCACCGCCAAACCAATCCCAATCACCGCCAAACCAATCCCAATCACCGCCAAACCAATCTCAGTCACCGCCAAACCAATCCCAGTCACTGTCAAACCAATCCCAGTCACTGCCAAACCAATCCCAGTCACCACCAAACCAATCCCAGTCACTGCCAAACCAATCCCAGTCACCGCCAAACCAATCCCAGTCCCCGCCAAACCAATCCCAGTCACCACCAAACCAATCCCAGTCACTGCCAAACCAATCCCAGTCACTGCCAAACCAATCCCAGTCACTGCCAAACCAATCCCAGTCACCGCCAAACCAATCCCAGTCACCACCAAACCAATCCCAGTCACTGCCAAACCAATCCCAGTCACTGCCAAACCAATCCCAGTCACTGCCAAACCAATCCCAGTCACCGCCAAACCAATCCCAGTCACTGCCAAACCAATCCGAGTCACTGCCAAACCAATCCCAGTCACCACCAAACCAATCCCAGTCACCGCCAAACCAATCCCAGTCACCGCCAAACCAATCCCAGTCACCGCTAATCCAATCCCAATCACCGCCAAACCAATCCCAATCACCGCCAAACCAATCCCAGTCACCGCCAAACCAATCTTAGTCACCGCCAAACCAATCCCAGTCACTGCCAAACCAATCCCAGTCACCACCAAACCAATCCCAGTCACCACAATGGACCAAGGGAATAGTCAGCAACATGGACCAAGGGGCTAATCAGCACCATAGCATGGACCAAGGGGGTAGTCAGCACCATAGACCAAGGGGCTAGTCAGCACCATGGACCAAGGGGCTAGTCAGCACCATGGACCAAGGGGCTAGTCAGCACCATGGACCAAGGGGCTAGTCAGCACCATGGACCAAGGGGCTAGTCAGCACCATGGACCAAGTGGTCTGTGTGGTCTGGGGAGGAGCGGGGGAGTGGTCTGTGTGATCTGGGGAGGAGCGGGGGAGTGGTCTGTGTGGCCTGGAGAGGAGCTGGGGAGTGGTCTGTGTGGCCTGGGGAGGAGCGGGGGGAGTGGTCTGTGTGGTCTGGGGAGGAGCGGGGGAGTGGTCTGTGTGGTCCGAGGAGGAGTGGTCTGTGTGATCTGTGCGGTCCGAGGAGGAGTGGTCTGTGTGATCTGGGGAGGAGCGGAGGAGTGGTCTGTGTGATCTGGGGAGGAGCGGAGGAGTGGTCTGTGTGGTCTGGGGAGGAGGGGGGGGGAGTGGTCTGTGTGGTCTGGGGAAGAGCGGGGGAGTGGTCTGTGTGATCTGGGGAGGAGCGGGGGAGTGGTCTGTGTGGTCTGGGGAGGAGCGGGGAAGTGGTCTGTGTGGTCTGGGGAGGAGCGGGGGAGTGGTCTGTGTGGTCTGGGGAGGAAGGGGGTAGTGGTCTGGGGAGGAGCGGGGGAGTGGTCTGTGTGGTCTAGGGAGGAGCGGGGGAGTGGTCTGTGTGATCTGGGGAGGAGCGGGGGAGTGGTCTGTGTGGTCTGGGGAGGAGCGGGGGAGTGGTCTGTGTGGTCTGGGGAGGAGGGGGGGGAGTGGCCTGGGGAGGAGGGGGGGGAGTGGTCTGTGTGGTCTGGGGAGGAGCGGGGGAGTGGTCTGTGTGGTCTGGGGAGGAGGGGGGGGGGGAGCCGTCTGTGTGGTCTGGGGAGAAGCGGGGGAGTGGTCTGTGTGGTCTGGGGAGGAGGGGGGGAGTGGTTTGTGTGGTCTGGGGAGGAGCGGGGGAGTGGTCTGTGTGATCTGGGGAGGAGCGGGGGAGTGGTCTGTGTGGTCTGGGGAGGAGCGGGGGAGTGGTCTGTGTGGTCTGGGGAGGAGCGGGGGAGTGGTCTGTGTGGTCTGGGGAGGAGCGGGGGAGTGGTCTGTGTGATCTGGGGAGGAGCGGGGGAGTGGTCTGTGTGGTCTGGGGAGGAGCGGGGGAGTGGTCTGTGTGATCTGGGGAGGAGCGGGGGAGTGGTCTGTGTGGTCTGGGGAGGAGCGGGCGAGTGGTCTGTGTGATCTGGGGAGGAGCGGGGGAGTGGTCTGTGTGGTCTGGGGAAGAGCCGGGGAGTGGTCTGTGTGGTCTGGGGAGGAGGGGGCGAGTGGTCTGTGTGATCTGGGGAGGAGCGGGGGAGTGGTCTGTGTGGTCTGGGGAGGAGCGGGGGAGTGGTCTGTGTGGTCTGGGAAGGAGCGGGGGAGTGGTCTGTGTGGCCTGGGGAGGAGCGGGGGAGTGGTCTGTGTGATCTGGGGAGGAGCGGGGGAGTGGTCTGTGTGGCCTGGGGAGGAGCGGGGGAGTGGTCTGTGTGGTCTGGGCAGGAGCGGAGGAGCGGAGGAGTGGTCTGTGTGGTCTGGGGAGGAGGGGGGTAGTGGTCTGGGGAGGAGGGGGGGAGTGGTCTGTGTGATCTGGGGAGGAGCGGGGGAGTGGTCTGTGTGGCCTGGAGAGGAGCGGGGAGTGGTCTGTGTGGCCTGGGGAGGAGCGGGGGGAGTGGTCTGTGTGGTCTGGGGAGGAGCGGGGGAGTGGTCTGTGTGGTCTGGGGAGGAGCGGAGGAGTGGTCTGGGGAGGAGGGGGGGGAGTGGTCTGTGTGGTCTGGGGAGGAGGGGCCTGTGCGGTCCGGGGGGGCGGCGTGGTAACCCTTAAAGTACAGGGATATCCCTCAATTTAATAAAGGGGTACCGCTTAAATATTTAAAGGAAACCCCTTAAATAGTTAAGCAATGTCCCTTCAATATATATTGGGGTCCATTTTAACTTTGACAACGACCTCTAAATTCTGACAAATGACAGACCTTTTAACATATGCTGTTATCAACCATCGCTAGTGTTGCCTGTGTGCCCGATCCGTACCTAGTTCCAGAACCGTTTGTGATCCCAATAAGGGGGGGAAACAAAGTATGACAACAAAAGCATAGCTGCGGACATACTTGTATCACACTGACAACAGATAGTGCAACTAGGCTCAAATGTTTCAGTCACAGCGGCCTCAGCCAGTGTCTTGCACATCTTGATTGAGTGCTACCCCCTTAACTTTAAACACATGCCCCTTATTTTGTGCCAATGACAATCCTTCTTGTAACAGACAGCATTGAATGAAACATGTTCTGTGAGAGGCTACAATTGAGGGATTCTGCTTACAGTTAAGGGACCTTAAAACCTTAACATTAAGGGGTACCAATTAAATATTTAAGGGGTACTGCTTAAATAATTAAAAGTGAGCCCGATCTGCTAATATAGCGGTCTGAAGTGGGGAGGGGTCTGTGTGTTATCGGAGAAGAAAATGTTAGTATCTTAGGCCACATATTTGGTATACATGGAGGCTGAACTGGACCATAGAACCTGGTGAAAAAATATATTGGTTGATGTCCAGGATATAGGTTCCAGGGAGTGACTACAAGATTGCTGCCCATCTGGTGCTTGCAAATTGAACGAAGAAGCTCCTAGCCCTAGCTCTATAGCTGAAGGATAGAAAAATAACAAATACAGCATGATCTAGAGCTATAGGTATTATATGTAGCATGGGACAATTTCTGTTAAATGTCACTTCGATAAAGCAATATTTACAGCAATAATTCAATATAGTCTAAACCTTAACTACAAAAAATTGAGTGGGGTAGTGCCATAGGTGTTCAGAAGTATGCAACTGATCACTGTGAAACCTAACTAGCTCAGCTGGTAGAGCATTTAACCGTTGATCATATGGTTGTGCATTCAATCCCTGAGTATTGTTTTCTTGGCAGTTTAATTTCACAAATGTGATGCAATCTATTTTTGACAAAAAATCATCTGTTCTATTCATATGTCCAAACGCAAAAAAGACTGTAAAATCTATAATAAAGCCATAGGATTACAGTCGGCGCATCACGCTGGTGCCATGCATGAAGTGCACTGATTCTAGTCAACGATTGAGTGTTGAAAACCAGCCGGCTGCATGGTTTGTATGTGAAGAATTGAGTGGGTGTTAAACTATTTTTTGTTTGCTTTGGTCCAGGCATTGCTAACTATAAAATCATAATATAGTTAAAGATAAGACATTTATCTCTCCATACTGCATGTGGTCCGTTCGATGAGACTGTTGGGAGCATTGTATTTTGAGGCAAATCATTGATGTTTACATTTCTACAACAAACTGAGCACCATTGGCTTTGCCTGGTCAGTCCATATAAGGAGCATTTTTATGTAACCATAGATACCGCACTCAGACATGCAGGTCATGATGATTATTACGTCATACGACATGGAAAACCCAGCGCAGCACATCAAATCACCTGACACTGACAGTCACTCATGAAACAACTGCATTCTGGTTTATCAACTGTCTAACCACTCAATTATTACATAATCTACTTGGATGGTTATAATTCTGATATGCACAAAACTTCAGTGGTTAGTTCTGCATCCAAGGACAGCTTTGGCCGATATTGTATATGAAGTGAGTAAAGGCGAACAACCGGAAGGTAGGCAGCACATACAGGCTGTTGATGCTGACATAAAGCATAGGTATACCTGTCTTGTAGGGTCTTGACGAAGTCCTGTGGTGACTGTACAGCCCTATACCCAAGATACCTGATATTTCTTATAGAACAGATACCCCTATAGAGCGGATATAGTTTTTTTCAAAATAAGATATACCTTTACAAACCAAAAAAGAAGTAAATTCTTATGCATTTCAAGAGTTACAGAGGTCAAAAACTTTATTAGCAATATTTATCACTTTTAAAAGGCATCTTACAAGACAGTTGTGACGTATACTAGCAGAAGCAAATATGTGTGTAGAATACCACAGGTCAATATGAGCTTCAGATGCAGGGCTGTCAGTTTCTCCCAATGGTGCAAATGGTGGCTGGTAAGTGGCTCTGTATATGTAGTTTGATTTACATCATGTAAATTATCTTGACAACAGAACTGTAAATACTTGAAATTCTGTTGTAAATTTGGTTTAAGCTGATTTTATGCTTGTCAATGAAATAATTCTTGTCGAATTAAGAAATGAGGTGGCAAATATTTTCTATGCCGCCTATAGTGTTGATACACTTTCTTGATGTCAGAACTGACAAAGTCTAGAAGACAGAACAAGGTAAGTTATAACTTATATATGTAAACGTCCATGATTATAGCGTACACATTATAATAAAAGCTTCAGTTAATTCCCTACTAACGTCTAAGGATTTTAACTTTGGCAGTGTTGAACCGCCAGAGAAGCGGGCTTGCATGTTATCTTTATCAACACGGCAACACCGACACTGTCAACAGAACATGTAGAATCCGACAATCATAATGATTAATGTCCAATGGCAATGCCAATGGCCTGTGTCTGTGATGACAATGTGCGGTGGCGTCGGCAACTGTCAGACATTTAATATTCATTTTAATAACATAATCTGGACGGTTACAGTTCGATTTGACGCAAAATAAAAAACGATGCACCATCGCATTCTACGACAGTCGTTGATCTATCACCGATTTTCTCCCTGCACGATAAAAACGAATAAATTTACCTGTGAATCCAAAGCAAAGGCCAAAACCTCAACCACCAGCAAATGATTACCCAGGTGAACTATGGGAAAAAAACAACTTCCGGTTGTATTGGTGGCACACCAACAAATATCCGTCGCCGGCCGTCAACTCGATGTGTTCCATCATTTCTGGTAAAAGAATCTCTTTGTCGATAAACTCATGCCACTACCTCAAAATAAATTATTTGTAGCACAAAATCCTCTCCGTCGGGGCACTTTATCGCCAAATTTCGCTCGGTCAGGGTTATACCGCCCAAATCCGCTCGGTCGGGGCGTTTTAATTTACCGCCCAAATCCGCTTGGTCGGGGCGTTTTACAGTTTTTCATCACAAATGTCCGCTCTCTCAGACATTATGGGGCACCCGCGGACCCCCCCCCCCCCTCTCCACCAGATTTGTAGAACAGATTTGTATAACAGACAGTGGCGTCCTTAGGACATGCATGGAAAACTACTTTTTCCTTATTAATTCGTCCGGACACTGACAATATAGTGTTCAGACAAATTCTATGGCGCCAAAATGTACTAATTAAAATCAAATGTCTAGCGTGTTTAAGGTACATAAAGTTAAAGGTCAATGTCATTACATAAACGAAAATAAACATCCACTTACTAAGTGCCTAGCTGTTCGCTTGCTCTTTGCCGTAGAGATATGCCGATCCAGGGGGTGGGGGGGGGGGGCACAGGGGGCACGTGCTCGAAAATGGGCGAAAAATGCGCTTTCTCTGAAGAAAAAGAAGAAAGAGGCACAGTCACTATTTTTTATGCACAACCTTGCATTGGCCCAACTTTGGCAAACATCATACACCCATCATTGGCCCGCCGTCGGCAAACATCTTTGGGCTACCGTAGTTTTGTCCAGCGGGCCAACATTGGTACACCGTCGGCCCAACGATATGAGGCCGCAACTTTGTTGAACAAAATACACCGGATGACTCACATTCTTTATGACACCCACCAAGCATGCACACAGAGAGCGCATCTTTTGATGCACCAGATCAGTCACATTCTTGCAGCTGTTGGGCCATGTCCTTCAGAACTGTGAACAGAATATAAAGTTTGTAGCGCAAAATGCATTTAACATAATATGTTGTTCAAAATCATTCAGAAATACCTCTAACATCAACAGACTTTATTAGTCGGCAGTGCAGACCCCCCCCCCCCTTGGGGGAGGGGGTGGGGCAACGGGTATTTCCTTTCATCGTGGCCTGTGTGAGTAGTGTGGCCGTGTCGGATTTTTGCGACGATTAACCGAATGTGCCATCGATGTTCATGTTGCATTGCTTTGTAGGATTTCTCGTTACTGTGCTTGGCTCACTCCAAGGACAGTGAGCTCCAAGGTGAGTGAGCCAGACATGGTTATGCCTGAGCCGTGGCTGTGAAGGGAAGATCAAAAACATCAACGGAGCTGTTATCCTTTGATTAAAGCTCATATACGGAATCTGTGCATCCGAGGTGGGAGATTATCTATATCCCTAATTTTATTAACAGTCACCAGAGCTACGAATTAACTTGGGGTTTGTGATCGGTCTCGACGACGAACTTTTGACCGAGAAGGTATAGCCTATTCTTTTCACTTAACTAGCCGCCCCGCTCGCTCCGCTCGCGGGACGTCTAGCGTTCGTAGTAATAAGCGAAAGAAATAACAGTATGACAGTATTTAGGATTATACGTCAAATAGTAGCAGGTAGAAGGTAGACATTGGGCAGAAATAATATCGATAATAATATTGACCGGGAGCTACTGAATAACGGGACATAAATGTTAAGGATAATTTCAACATATATGATAATTAGAATTGTTTCTGTACGTCGGTCTTTAACGACACGCGTCCGCTCAGTTATTTTGCGCATGTTTGTTGATTACAAATGAATGTTATAGTTTCAACATATATGATAATTAGAATTGTTTCTGTACGTCGGTCTTCAACGACACGCGTCCGCTCAGTTATTTTGCGCATGTACGCCGGTCTTTAACGTCACGCTTCCGGTACTATATTGGTACAGATTGCATCTAGACATGTTGTTGTTATTCCAACTGAGATACATATACGCCATGTACACATTTTTGTCAGCGTGCTTTAGCTGCAATTTGCGTATTCTGAACTGGATACAATAATACTTGAAAATTGTAGAGGCTCGGACATGCCACATTTCCATAAAAGTTGGTGGACGATAGCTGTTGTCGTTAAGTCAGTAGAGGGTTCGAACAAAAACAGAAGTGCATAAAGCTTAAGTTTAGTGGGTGCCGGTGGGCGGGGGGAGGGCGGGCCAGTAAAGCCGGAGTCTGATGAATGTCGACGGGGCGTGGGGCTGCAGGAGTCGGGTGGATGGGTGTGGGGGATGAGCAGAGAGGAGTCCATTAACCCTGGTTGGTGTGGGTGGATACTGCCGTGACTGATGTTAAGAGCAGCGTATTATAGGGCCCCTGAGGGGGGGGGGGGGGTAGCCATGTCGCGTGTGGATTTTAAGAAAAGGTCCCTGTCGCGTGTCGATTTTAAGAAAAGGTCCATGTCGCGTGTCGATTTTAAGAAAAGGTCCATGTCGCGTGTCGATTTTGTGGAAGTTGTGGAAGCGAGACAGTACGGGATTTGTTTGTTTTGATGACGGTTCGGGCGATAAGGCGTTGGGAGAAATATTATTACTGTTGGCACCATGCAAGCCAGGTAGCCCGCCGCAGGCAGCGGGATAAGGTGATTAGCACCCAGCGGTTGTGTTGACACATGGGATAGCTTTGACACACTAAGAGCGACGGCTGGATATTAATAGGTTCTCATGGCGTAAGTTCTCAAGGCGGCTGCTGAGGCCAATGGGCTCTTCCATGCCGCGGCATAGTGGGACAGACAGCTTCATTTTATTAGTATAGAGATTCTTACACGACCACAGTGGCGGATTCAGGAGGGGCCCCGACATTTGATTTTATATCGTGAGATATTGATATAATATATATTCAGAAATAATATTCAGACTTTTTATCGCCTAAACTGAACAGGGGGCGGTTTATCCTTGAAAATTAGAATCTTGCAACAGGATTTGTCTGCAGAGCCTGGTCTACGATCTCCCGGAAGAGGGCGTTACTCTTGCGCGTGATGTGAGGAACGATCGCCCTCTGCTGGCAGAGTGCCTGGGCTACTATAATGCGGACAAATCTGTTTTGCCGTTTCATTCGCTAGATGTCGCTCAGTCAAAGAAATATATTCGTAACCCCCAATATCGCTCGGAATAACAAAGATGGACAACAGTCAGGAAGGAAACTTCATGGATTTCTCACAGACAGCGGATTGTCCGCGGGAAGTCGCGCTTTCTAGACCACATTTATCGACAGAGAAATATCAAGTGTATACAGATGATGGGAGGTCAACGCAAGTCTTGAGCGAAATGCACCGATTTTATCAAGATGAACGTTGGTGCGACGTGAACTTATCTGTGGAGAAAGAAGCGTTTCATTGCCACAGACTTGTCCTAGCAGCCAGCTCGACATACTTCGAGCGAATGTTTTCGAATGACATGACCGAAAAGAACGCATCAGAAATCCGACTGAATGAAGTGACTGCATGTGCTGTGAAACATCTCATAGAATTTGCGTACACTTCAAAATTATCTGTCACAAAGGATACAGCATTAGAAATCTTTGAAGGGGCAGATATGTTGCAGTTTCCATCAGCAAGGATGTTTTGTCAAGACTTCCTCCTGGATCAGATTGACAGGAATAACTGCTTATCATTTATGGTATATGCAGATGCATTCTCATGTGAATCAATGTATGAGAAAGCTAAATTGATAGCTGCAACTAACTTTCCACATATATGTGAATTGCAAGACTTCTTTGAAATGCCTGCTGGACATCTGAAGAATTTACTTCAAGAAGATTCCATAGAAATGCCCTATGAGGAAAAAATATATGAGGCATTGAGAAGATGGATACTGCATGACATACAGACTCGCTCAAAGCATTTGCCACAACTCTTTAGTTGCATCAGATTAAATTTTGTCTCAAGGTGGTATTTGATTGAGATTATCAGCAAAGATGAAATTATTATAAACTGCTCAGAATGCCAGAAGATGGTTCAAAGTGCAAAAGACCAACTGCTAGCTCAAGGACACACATATGAAATACCTTGGCAAATGCCACCATCAAGAAAATGTACTGGAATGACACAGAAAATTGTTTATGTGAATACATATGATCCTAATCCAAAAGATTCAGAACTATTTCTTTTTGATAGGGTAAATAAGTCCTGGAGCAATACAAGTAGGTCATGTCCTTTAGCTTCAGAATTTTCAACATGTCAATCACTAGGAGATGCATTACTTATCATTGGTGGTTGGAATAATGACTCTGGAACAAAGCTATTAAATCAAAGAGGAGCCACCAATATTGTACATGAGTTCATTGTGATGTCTATCTTCCCAACCTTGTGGTATGTTGGAGCACATCCAATGGGTGTATCCCGCTATCTTCACAGCACACTTCAAGTTGATGATAAAATTTATCTCTTTGGTGGCTATGATGAGTCTCAAAGCCTTCAAGCATCGGTCTTTGTCACAGACTCTGATTCAAAATTTCAGTTTGAAGTTTGCCAAAGAATGCTGTACCCTGTCAGTCGCCCTGCTGTTGCTGCCCTTCAAGATCAGATCTTTGTATTTGGAGGGTTCGGAGAAGGTGGCATTCCTCGACAATTTGTACAATGCTTTGACATAGTGAAGCAGAGGTGGTTTGAAATTAAGCCAGGAATTGAGGGTGTGTATGTCTCATACCAATATGCAGTTGCTATAAATAATATCTTCTATGTGTTGTGTGGTGAGGTGAGCAACTTGCATGGGTCTGAAGACCCTATGGTTGGTCACAGAGTAGCCCAGCGATGTCTGGACACTATCAACACTTTCAACCCTGTGACACGCAGGTGGGATCAAGTCCTTCGCTTCAAGGAACAAAGAACAGGCAAGTTCTGCATCACTACAATGAATGACAAGGTGTACATAACTGGGGGATCATGTAATGGTCTTCCATATCAGGTTGTAGAATGCTATGATCCTGAAACAAACACTGTGGAGATCGTTGGAAGCACCAAGGAAGGTGAAGGTGCCCTAACCCTCTGTACTACCATGAAGGTGATGCATGAGAACTTTGGCCTATAAATCATCTAAGAAACGGATTGTGTGAAGGACTTTCTGTCCGATTGAAACAGATATGAAAGAATGCACACATTCCATTCTAGTTAAGAAATGGAAGTTAGAGGGTCTCCTATAGCTTTATGACACCTCATTCAATGGCAGCATGTTAAAAGAAATGGAATGGAAAGTTCAAAGACTACCAATTAGCAGAATCTATTTCTCTTTGCTTTTGTATGTTATATTTTTACCACAGTCCTGTGCTAGACAGGAACAAACCTAGTATATCCTCTGGGTGGATGTCATGTGACAATAATTGCTGCTGCTGCTCTGCAATTAGAATTCGTTCTTGCATCCCTCTTGTTAACACACAACAGTATGTTTTGAAATATCTTACATATCTGTCTTTGTTTTTGTTACTTGCAAGTACTCAGGGAAGCAATGCAACAAGGTCAGAACTGACTTAACAGTAAAGTATCATGATACGGATTGGATAACAACTGTACATTAGTTTTTCAACATTGGTTTTTAATTTTGTTATGAAGTGGTTCTATTATTATTTCCCTGATGGATTACAAGAAGAGTTTGAGAGTGTAGGAGAGGCACAACAGGGAGTTACGGAAAGTTAAGAAAGACTGGGTCCTTTGGTGACTGTTATGTGCAGTACCATGTTCTGTGGAGCTGGACACTGTTATAATGTGTACCATTGTCTGTGAAGGATTGGATAAGAGATTCAACGTGAGACAAATGATGCAGTACAATTCTGGTTACTGGTAGGATACATTGAACACAACTTTACCGTAAATCTTAACTTTTTATCCATTAAAGTGAGATTATACATGTCTCCTATAGACCACAGAAGTGTATTACTAGCTTCGATAAGTGTCTAATCTGTTGAAAATGTCTTTGTAGTAATCTGTGCAGCATTTATCATGTTAAGAATCTCGCCTGGTAAGTTTTCTCTTTAGGTTTTTACAACAAATATAGCTAACTATAATAAATCAATAAAACATATGAATTCAAAATAAGCAATGTATAATTTATGCCTACTTCTAAATGTACTGGTGGGTAGTTATCTGTATGGTTCGATGTCAAAAAAGGTACCTTATACAAGTTGCAACCATAAGGGAAAATCGTGGATGGGTGTAAATGGCTATGATGTTTTATGTTGCTATAGTAACTGACCCAAGGCCTGTATGTTAATACCACATATAGGTATGCCAGCACGACCCACATTATAAGGGGAAGTGAAGCAGTTCTAATCACGTTTTGAACAAACGTTATAAACGTGCTTGGTGACTGCAAAGGGGCATCTTTAATGAGATTAAGACACAAGAGTTGTATCTATGTATGATGTTTCTTTTTATTAATTTTGTTACAGCAGCTTCTAACTAAACTTGATGTGTATGGAAACTGAAAGTCAATTGTTACTAGACTTATTTTGACCAAGACTGGGGTAGCCGCGAAATCAGTATAATGAGATAATCAGTTATGTATCTAAACATAACTTCCCTGACTATTTTAAGCGAAAGAAACGGAGCCTCAACAGTTGGCGTAAGAATGTGTGATTCGTCATAGAAGTAGAACGGTCGCTAGAATGAATGCAATCTACTCGCAAATGGTCGCGTGAAGAAAAATCCTCTTAAATATGGCCAGGACCCAGACACAGAAAAGGTCGGATTTTTGCGACGATTAACCGAAAGTGCCATTGATGTTCCTGTTGTATTGCTTTGTAGTATTTAACTCGTTACTGTGCTTGTTGAGTGAAGCGATCCATTGAGCTTCTTATCGCACTGTTTCGCATCCCATTGGCTTCCTACCTAAAACAAACAGCGGCACGACATTTTTATTTGAAGACATTATTTTTGTATCCCAATAACCATAATTGTAATTATTCTATGGCATTGTTTATTTTTGTCATTGTATATGTGGAAGATATTCCTATCAATAAATAATTGATAATTTATCACTGGTTTGTTAGATTTAACGGATTCTTTTTAACGACACACTGAACAAAGTCTGTAGTATGTGGAAGGTACTCTTCCCTGAATTTCTCAACTAGCTGAAAAACTACCCCGCGTCACTCCTGTTTGGTCGATTCAGTTCTTTGAATAATATCACTAATTAAGCAATATGGACCTTAGCTATCTTATCTTAGGGACGGTGCGGACGTCGAGGACAGCAGGGACGGTGCGGTGGTCGGGGACGGTGCGGTGGTCGGGGACGGTGCGGACGTCGGGGAAGGCAGGGACGTCGGGGACGGCAGGGACGGTGCGGACGTCGGGGACGGTGCGGTGGTCGGGGACGGTGCGGACGTCGGGGAAGGCAGGGACGTCGGGGACGGCAGGGACGGTGCGGACGTCGGGGACGGTGCGGTGGTCAGGGACGGTGCGGACGTCGGGGAGGGCAGGGACGGTGCGGACGGTGCAGACGTCGGGGACGGCAGGGATGGTGCGGAGGGCAGGGACGGTGCGGACGAAGGGGACGGTGCGGACGAAGGGGACGGATATCGATTTTAAAAAGAGGTCCATGTCGCATGTCTCTAAGTGTAAAGCCGTGTCGGTATTGTGGGTAAATGGTACCACGCATGAAATACGCACCAGAGTGTCTCTTTCTGCAGTGGCCGAAGATATATACCACTAACTGTCAAATTCATATGTTACAGTAGTGAAATTGACGACACAATTACAACGGGACGGATTATCCGGGCGGTTGGTGTGGGTGCGGTGTAAGGGGAGGTGAGGAGGGGGTTGAAGCTTAAGGTGAGCTGGGTGAGATTAAGGGATGTGGCGTGAGGATGGAGGGTGGCAGGTAAAAGGGGCTGGGAGGGAAGGGGAGAGGGAGACCTCACATATACTGGGATTGGTTCACTAGCCACTCCTCGCCGTGAGTCTAGGCGAGCTAGGGGAGAGGAGGGGGCTGCCTTGAGAAAGGTGTGGTGGGGTATGGGACAGGACAGAGAGTTAACTTTTGGAGCCACCGCAAAGAGACATGCTGTCCCATGCAGAGCGGTCCCGGCGCACCGGGTTCGGCTCTTGTTGATACCTTCTGCCAAGGGACAGGAGGAGCGAACATACATATGCAATCGAAGGAAAGGCTCGATTATGTGGTTCGCCGGAGACCTACATTCATGGTGTTGGCTGGGTTTTTTTCAGCCTCAGTTTCTCGTTAATTGCGACCCATGGTAATTGTACCAGGCTGGTGTTGGCCGACTTGGTCAAAAAGCCACATATGTGGCATCAAGGGTAGTTTTCAAAGTACAACCGACACGTCAGACTGGGCATATTTTTTACACAAGTGTAACGTACCCCCTTTTAGATATTGGGGGTTGTGTTTAGCCGGTGCGATCGTGGGATATCCCTATGCACCGTACTTTCGCCTGTCCTTCAATCTAGACTTCTCGTTGTGTACTTTTAAAGCTCTTAACTCAAACCTATCAGGAGACAACATCTGGTTCGTTCCTTAAAGTGACCTGGGCTTACTATTAACTAACCTTCCTGCAAATATGAATACCTAAATGTCCGTAACTAAGACTCCAAACTTCGGAACTCAATTAACCTGCGTAAAACGGTTACACTACTATACGACAAGGAAACATACGGGACACAGCCAAACAACACTGAAAGTGATCAGTCAATTCATTACTTTATTCTATGCCTCGAAATTCGATACAAATACGACGAAGGCATGAGCCTAGACAAAACCACGTGGCATCCACAACCTAACCGGTTCCAACCGGTTGACCACGCCTGAACTTACGCCTGAACCTAGGCAAACAACAAACTCACCAGCTCCATGCAGCACCAATCCTGACATGAACAATACAAACCAGAAACTCCTACGCCTAGATATAACGTCCGCTCAACCAAACCTACCTAACGTTACTTGCGACACACTGCCGCGTCAGACCCGTGTAATTCGCCTTATTGGGAATTCCCATGCGAGAACAATTAAGGCTATACCTGCAAGTTTGCGCGCGAACGGCTAGTGATATGTGGCCCTGGTGAGTGGCACAAGGGCCTTTCTCTCCTGCCGTCAATTGTCACTATTAAGTCTGTCAGGTCATTATTGTTCAAACTAATTAACAAATAAGACCTATTTCTGCAAATCTTTTTCGAACCCATTTGACAATAGCCGAACATGTGGGCCCATGCCACAGGGAACGGGTGACCCCCTCCAGCTGGGGGGTATCCCCGACCAGCAGTGGGATGCTATCACTTCAACAGAGCTTATCTGCTTAGTGGAAGATAGCTAAGGTCCATATGTTGATTTGTCCATTGGAAAGTTAACGGCAAATTAAATCAAACGTTAATGGTGTTAATGGTGTGTTTTATTACAAATTTGCAGGGAATGGTTGCTGGAGGTACAACATATGACGCACTGAAACTGTCACGTTGAAGACCGCATAGCTCAGTCGGTAGAGCGTTTCTCTATTGATACTGGGGTCGTGCGTTCAATTCTCGAGGGGTGCAATTATTTTTTTCCCTGCATTTCATGCAACAACCACATTCTCCCATAAAAGTGGTCATCACTGTTTTAAGATTAGACCGATTAGTTCATGCAACGGCACAGGCACAGTCAATCAATACGTGCATGGAGGGGGCGGGGGGGGGGGGGGTAGAATTATTGACACATTGGTCCTTTCATGAGATGAAATATGTCAGCATAATTCCATATGAAGCATAATATCTCCCCGGGTAAAACACGGGGTTCAACAACGCTTGTGTGCACAAGTTTTCACGTGGTTTGATTTGGGTTCAGCGGCATTTTCAGCCTGTAAGGCTATATGCCTATTGTGGGATTTCACGTGGGTCTATCATATGAGTAGTAGGCAAAGAATGTCCGGGTCATAGGATTCACTCAATACTCAATAAAAAATACTCATAATAAAAGCAAAAACAATAGTAGGTCCATAGATTAATATGTCACAGCACAAAGATCCTAGCTGACGTGGAAAGCGAGTTAAACAATATAGGGGGGCTTTCATGTCAATGGACCATTGCTGCATGCCGCGGGAAATACCCCAATTTTAACAAATATACTCGCCCCAAAATACCTTCCTTTTTCACATGTACTTGCTCCAGAACACACACACCCGTTTCATATCGCTCATTTTATTACTGAAATCACCCGGGAGCTATTTCGCAGCGAACCCGCAGCAGTGTCTCCCATTAGATTTCACGCGTTGGGCGAGTCACGCAGTTGGTGTTTGCAGGCACAGCCTCGTTTTGGCGTCAATATGGCGATTCCGTGAATAAGGCGAATGGGTATCACTCGGGGGCTCCCTCCCCATGACCGTTCCAGGGGCGGATCTAGGAATTTGCCAAGGGGGGGGGGGGGGGGGTTGCTCTCTGAAACTTCCAACCGAGGAGTGTGCGCTCTGAAAAAACTTGCGACCGGGTGGGGGGGGCGTGCTCGGAGAAGCCGACTTTAACAGTGTATGTTCAGGTTCCCAAGGGGGGGCGGGGGTGCTTTCTAAAGACTTGGGACTTTAACATGTATGTTAACATGTATGTTGTATGTTCTGGCTCCCAAGGGGGGGGGGGTGCAAACCCACTAACCCCCCCCCCCCTAGATCCGCCACTGCGATCCAGCTAGG
Source organism: Arenicola marina (assembly GCA_964019135.1). Classification (NCBI taxonomy): domain Eukaryota; kingdom Metazoa; phylum Annelida; class Polychaeta; family Arenicolidae; genus Arenicola; species Arenicola marina. The sequence goes on along the minus strand of OZ025259.1, from coordinate 37,124,102 downwards.
GTCTATCACCCGTCTCAAACACGGCGTGATCCGGAGCTCTGCGTGTCCAGCCTCTCGGGATGGCCCACCGTTCAGTCTGGCGAGTAGCGCTGGTCGCGGAATGATCCACTTTTTTTTTTTTATCTTTTATTATCAGTATAAAATCTTAAATCGAGCACATTAAAACAGTTGTATACATAACCAAAGCCGGTGCCAGCCGGCTGGATTAAAAGAGTTATATAGGTGTAGTACAATTAAAAGAAATACAAGAAAAAGTCGAAATGGTGAACTTAACTAAAGATGTGTGGAATCTACCCCTATTGGCATTGCCCCATACCCGGAAAGCCTTTCCCTCAGTGGGGGGTCAAGAGAGAGGGAACGTGAAGACCGCAGCAAAACTACTGACTAAACTACAGTTGCCTTTAACTTTTAGCTACCCCCAGGGGAGAACTGATCCAGAGCACTGCGCATCCGCTTTTATGGGGGCTCTGGGGGAAGGCGCAATGCATTCTGGGCATCCTTACTGTCTAGCCTCGCTCCCTCCCCCATAACCGTGCCCAAAACATGATTGCATACCCGTAATAATAGTGAAACATGTAAACTATATCGCAGAAAATAACGGACTACCTGCCGTGATACAACTAAAGCTAACACAGGATAACATTCAAATATGCCTCAACTGAAATACAAGAGGAGGCTAACGTACACTCGCCTATTAGGCGGCGCCACACGCGCACCAGGTACAACACAGAGTACAAGTATGGAGCGCCGTACGCTCCACCGCCCTCGCTTCATATGAACCGTTGAAATAATGTTACAATAGCGTTGAAATTAGGTTATTTAATAACATCGAATCGGCATCTTTTCGAAGAGCAAAATTAACATTTAATCAGTGTTGCATATCGACATATAATCAATGTCCGAGAGAAACGTTTAATCAATGTTGAATCAACGTTTTTATGCTGGAGAGGGGATGGTGGGGGCGGCGGGGATGGTGGGGACGGCAGGGACGGGGAGGAGGGAGGGAGGCATGATGAAGCTACTAACTCACTATACATTAAATGATAAATAGTGTCCAATAATAATTATTTTGCTGGTAGTAACCTTAACATACAGTGCTTCAGATACAGTATTATAAACAAGCACGGAAATTAAATAAGTGCAGAGGCGGATCTAAATGTGAAAAAGGAGGGAGGGGATGCGACTGGGGGAGGGGGTGGGCTCTTTAATTGTTCTCTGAAATCTTGCGACCGGGGGGAGGGGGGTTGGAAATGACCGCGGATGTCCACCAATGTTTTTTAACGACCGGCCGGGTACACCTTCACCTTAGATAGCCTTGATATTCCATGGAAAAACGGCACTGTTCCTGCTCTATAATTAAGGGGTCATTGAAAAATGTTTCACCCTAAAAAATCATGAACATTCGCATTGCTTCAGGGGTAGGATTGCATCTACATAATGTCACTGTGCGATGTATTTCGTCGGAAAATCCGCCCCTGAAGTATTGCTTCGGGGTAACTTAACTGTAACTTTGGCAAAGATCGCTTCTTCGTCTCCGCCGTATTTGCACGCGCGTTTTGAAGATTGACCGCGCCGCGCGCTGCTCGAATTTGGAACTCCACGGGCTGTAAAAACATCCCCGGCATAAGGTACGGGTGGTACTAAAGACGAGCACCGTCAGATAATACACTCTAAGATCGAGATCCGTTGGAAAGAATAAAGTCCAAAGATTAAAATCCGACGGTTCTCCGTTGTGTGTCTCCTGAGGCTATATATGTCCGCCGAAGACCTATACTGAGACAAACCGCGCGCTTATCAAGTTTCCCATGACAACTGCGTTGTCGACAAAAACATGTTGTTCAGGATGTTCAAGATGTCAATTAGATCTTTGTAAAGTCACTTTAATTAGGATTGAAACTGCATTTCGGATGCACCACTGTGTCTGTGGTGAGCTGCGGCCGCCTCAATTTTTATATACATAAATAATTTAGAATCCAAAACTTGTGTCGATCGTTCCAATATGATAGTAAATCCGGGCTATAGTCGAAGCTTATAAAAACTTCCGTGTGAAAATGGCGCGGAATTTGTAAAGTTGTGCAACAACATCGCCGATAAAATGTCATGATGATGGAATCAGACTGGATGAATACAAAGGCAGTCCTTGCAGAGCTGCAGGACTCGCTCAGTTGTGGAGTATGGTACGTTATAATTGTGTAGTTTTCGACCTCCTCCGTATTTTCGCTCCGAACCATATGATACGATATAATTTCCGCCTATAATTTCTTCATGTGGGCGATAATAGGGATGTGTGTTATATATCGACGGGCGCTTAGTTGGATCAAATCAGTTGGATAGACCCTGACAGGTCCTTGACACCTGACAGGCTTGAGTCTTGTTTGTTTGCCAAGTTTAGTTCATCAAATTAAACAATATCTGCTCCCAACTTGGTTATTAAAGCAGAACCATCAAAGCTGCTCATACAGCAAATTTTCACTCGGATTGCATCAAGCTAGGGCTAGGGTTGGCGCAAGTGCCCCCAGGCAAGCCGGCTTCTCTAGGGGCACAACGGTAACAATGTTAAAATCCTTCGATGTTAGTAGGGAATCGACTGTAGCTTTTATTATAATGTGGGCGCGTACAATAATAGTGCTTACGTATTCTATATAGATCTACGTTGTTCTATCTTTTGACATCAAGAAAGTGTGTCAACACTAAAGTCAAAGTCATAAATGCCGTAGACACACGTTTCGGCCCATATTTTCCGCGAATTTGCCTCGTTCACTCTCCAAATCACTGACGTGAAAAAGCAACGCTAGACCATTTTAATGATACTAAACTTACCTTTGTACTGCGATGTTATCCTTTTTTAAGACACAAACACTATTTCTCCATGCTGACACTCCATTGGCAGCCGACACACTTTCACAACTAGACTAAATCCCAGACAATGAAAGGCTCTATAGTTGCCATGGCATCCTCGCGGCTGGTATAAATATAGAGCATGTATTGTTCAAAGCACGTTCGGCGCCATGGCAACCATCCTTTTATGACGCGTGTTTTAGTATTTTGGCGACAGAGCGTTTTCTGCCAACGGAGTGTCAGCATGGAGAAATATTCTTTGTGTCATAAAAAAGGATAACATCGCATTACAAAGGTAAGTTTGGTATCATCAAAATGGTCTAGTGTTGCTTTTTCACGTCAGTGATTTGGAGAGTGAACGAGGCAAATTCGCGGAAAATATGGGCCGAAACGTGTGTCTACGGCATTTATGACTTTGACTTTAGATTGTTGCTAGCCATGAATCCATGGCTATGGTTGAAGAATCATAGCCATGTAGCATTCTATAGTGAGAAATCAACTTCACATGACAAATTGAATTGTTTAATTACAGCTTTCATAATTAGTTTCAACAATGTAAAAGTACTTTTCTACATATAATTACTGATGTATGAACTCTTCCAAGGTTGTTGAACTCTTCAAAAGGAGCCATAATTGCCTACTGGCATGAAAATAGACAACAACATGCCACCATTTTTTTTACAGGAAGTTGACCACTGCACATGTGCAAGGTCATCACATGATATTATCCGATTATAAGCCATGCTAATTGGTTCCTTGTTCAGGGACCCAGTCATTGGGTCAGTGAAAACACATGTTTTCATATGAATTTCTGGTGACAGACTGGATTATTTTTGCCTTTCAAGAAAGGTTACTTATGTGATTAGTCATTACTTGTCAGGAAGTATTAAGAAAAGGATTAGGGTTTGTTTCTGTTATCAAACTTTTCCCACAGCAAAGGAGAATCAGAGCTACACTTGCTCAAAGTCAAACAACCCTGAAATGGGGTTGTTCCAGACCAGAATTTCACTATGGAATGCGACTAGGCTGTGTTTTAACCCACACAGCCTAGGGTTCTGGGCTAGATTGTTGCAGTCATATTTTTGCGAACAAATGTTGGAGCATGCGACTTTTCCCTACCAACCGCCATGCGTATGCAGCGCCACCTGGTGAATCCCACCACCATTTAAACCATTTGTAGCCTGGGTCCCAAACTTTGTAACAGTCAATGACCTGTGAAAGAAGGCGCTGCTGTTGTCCTTAAATTCAAAGTGAGCGACTGACAAGGCCCTCTAGCGTAGAGTCATATGCTAACGGAGAGGAGGAACCAGGTCGCATTCATAGGTACCGGCATCCGCCAAAAACAAATATGGTGGACGGCACTTTATTAATGTCAGATGATAGGTATACATGAACAAGGATGAACATAGTATATAGAATACGTAAACGCTATGATTGTTCGAGCACACGTTATAATAAAAGCTACAGTCGATTCCCTACTAACGTCGAAGGATTGTAACATCATTACCGTTATGCCCCTAGAGAAGCTGGCTTGCCTGGGGGCACTTGCGCCAAGGGCTAGGGTAAATGCCCGATGTACTTCCGATCCACAGGCACAGTAAATCAGTAGAGGTGGGAGGCCGGGGGGGGGTAGGGGGCCCAACAATGCATATATTGCCCCCCCCCCCCCAGCCTCCCCCCTCCACTGATTTACTGTGTCTGTGTTCCGATCCTTCCAAGACGTTTTTGTGCCGATTGATCAGGCCGCCATGACAGTGCTCAAATCTTGCCGCGAGCATGACTGTCCGATCGGCACAAAAACATCTGGCTGGTTGGCAAATAGATGTAATATTTACTTTGGATACACCATGTCATCCTGAAAACTGAGTATAATATCAATGAACATATATTTTATCCATATAAACCACTCTTTTTAACATTACCCATAACCGTAATCTGTAGATCAGAAGAAGATCGGAAGGATCGGAAGTACAATGGGCATTTACCTTGGCCCATCAAGCTATTTATCGCTAGTCTAGATCTATTTATATTTTATCGTAAACTGCCTATTTGAAGCCGCATACAAATTAGAAGCCGCACCCCAACTTTGACATCAAAACCGGGTTGGCAGGCACCCAGAAACATTTCCGAAAAACGACATATTATAAGCTGCACCCGGACTTTGGCCTCTCGACCCCCCCCCCCCCCCCCCCCCCCCCCTGTGTATCCCTGCCTAGTCCTGTCCCGCCAACAAAACCAATTAATTGTTTATACAAGCAGTCGCGACTACTAACAACATTCACCTCTCCCTCTCTGATCGCAGCTCTTATCAAGTGTCACACCAGCGGCTGGCCCCTACCAAGCTAATTAATTGTTTATACAAGCAGTCGCAACTACTAACGACATTCACCTCTCCCTTTTCGATCGCAACTCTTATCAAGTGTCACACCAGTGGCTGGCTCTTAAGTTATTGCATTTGGTGCGAGGCGGCAGCCGTATCAATTTACATCACCTGAAACCTGGCCTCTGATCATTGGTGTAGAATAGGTGTGGGCGAAGTTGCGTGGCAGTAGTAATAAACAACACAACCTTAAGTAACTCATTGTTGGTCTTGATTGCCACAGTAACACAATGCCTGGGAGAAGAGCATCTTACGATGCAGCTTGCAAGTTGAATTATCTCCCGACTTGTATGACATTATGATGCAATGAATTATTTTAGCAACAACGGTAATTTTCGTATTCCCCCCCCCCCCCCGCTTGCCTCGCCACGCTCACTTGAAATCAGCAAAAGGCCCTATTTAAAGCCGCATCCTGACTTCCGACTCAAACCCGAAAAGTGGAAACTACAACTTCCTAATATAAGCCACAGCTACAAATAGGCAGTTTACGGTATGATTTTTGTGAAAATATTTTGGAAAAAGTTCTGAACATATTGTCTGAAACCGAGGCACCTGTGGTTTGATGGTATAAATGTTGACTTGAGGAGAAATAGATGTTTCATCACATGTTAAAGCTGGTTGTCAAGCCTTTCCCGCCAAAATCTAATCCCAGGCGATATAACACAATTCGCAGAAAACTTGATTGTTTCATTCTATAAATTTAGAAACCTCCCTATCCCTATGAGTGTCTATCCCGGCCCTACCTATGAATAGGACGTCAGAACTGTCGCAGCACTGTGACTTATTGCAAAGCATCGCAAAGCACACAAACTGATAAATTTTACCACTAAGTTAAAAAACAGAGGTAAATTGATATTACTATAGATTGATTACTAAATTTTGACCCATTTAATTTTGATAGCAAAGAGCGCAATAATTAATATAACTTACTATAATGTTTAAATTTTGATGATATATATTGTACAAGAAAGCTGCACTGCATATTTTCCCATTAAAAAATGTTTTAAATCTTTTAGGTAGATACTTTGTATTGAGGTAATTCCCAGTTTTATAACTTATAAAGACAAGGAATGAAGAAAATTATGTTATTGAAGATATTTTACATACAGGTATATAGTAAATCGATGGAAGAATAAGGGATGGTAGGGGGGGGTGTGTACAGCTACTAATATTAGTAGCTATGAGCACTTACACTACACTAGCCTTGGGAGACCCAACAGAAAAACCACATCGGCTGAACAGGGTGGGTCTACCGAGGCTATCCCTACCCTTATTTCTGTTATTAATAGCTATATACTTATCCTTACCTTGTCTCCCTATCATTTCTAATAATTTGTTATCTGTCAGTGCATAGGCTAGGTAAAGTAAAGTCTAAATAAGATATATGATTGAAGGGAGTCATAAATATGGGCTCTGGTAAATGTTTGCAATATTAATCCTTCCCCATGTAAAATATAATGTACAGTGGTCCCTGCATTACTGGGATACAGTCTCTGCATTATACTCCCTCTGTTATTTGCTGTACAAGAAACTGTTTTGCATGTTAAACATGTTAAAGCCTCTTTATTATGCAACTCCCTCGCTAATGCGACCAGCACATAGTCCAATTCCATTTTTTAGCAGCCAAGTTATGCCTGATTGGCTCTGAGCAAACAACACCTTGTGTAATTTGACTGGCTGTTACGTTGGCTGACGATTACTACAAGATCAAAATTTACTTAGGCCCGCAGGCTACATCATTTATTATAAAGTATTTATGTTAATAAATTATAATAAATGACATACACAACCGGTGTGATTTTCAATGTTTAGCGTCAGTAAAGAATAGACTTGGTAAAGCCAGTAGCATATTTAAGAAAGGTTGGTAGGGGTGATAATACTTTATCTAAATTATTTTACCAAATACTATCCTAAATTTAATTCTAATTTCCAGTGAGCAAATGGTACAGAACCCTTGTACTCTTGGTGCATGTGAACATTACTTTTGCAGGTAAGTCATTTATATATTGATGAAGAAAATGAACAAGTTATTCATGTGGAACTTTATTTGTAGACAATGACTGCATTATTCACTGAACAACTGATCACATTCATTATTAACAAGTGGAAGCTCAGAGCTTGTATGCTTATAAGACAAGATGGGTTAACTGTAAGGGAGTTATAATGGAAAAATGATTTTATTTCTATTATTGATGTACCAGTACTGGTAGATGTAAATATTTAAAGTGAAAAAAACATATTAATATTTTTCTATATGCATGCATTTTCGGATAGGTGAAAGTTTATGCGGGATCTGTTTTAGATATGTTGCATTTTATTATCCGAAAAGGTACCTTGGCCTTGTGCAACCCGTACAGGTATATTTTTAAAACCAAACCGCATAGCTTGTGGAACATATTTGTATGCATGTTTTACATTCATGTGCTTGCCTTGTTACTGTAGAAGCTGTGTGGCCAAAGATGTTGGAGGTAGTTGCCCTTCCTGTGGAGTACCTTCACATGCCAAGAACATACAGACAAACAGACAGTTGGCCACGGCGGTCTCCCTGTGCCGCCAGCTTGGACAGTTACTTCACAGTCCCAGCGACAATGCCGTCAAGTTGCAGGGTAAGCAATGCAATGTTGACTCTGGGCTCTCAATGCAAGCGCTCGATGTTCATGAACCGTTCCCTGTGGTCAATAAAGGACCTGGAATGATTTTTTGTGTTACACCAGTATGTGATACTAGACACACTTTGATTATTGACACACGTTTTGTTTTAATGTTATGACAATCAATATCCGTGTTTTGTTTCCTGCACCGATAGGATGTGAAGGACTCGATGAAGAGATTGTAAGACCTGAACTGGGAGTTTCCCTTGATTCTTTGGCGTGGGCGGACCAGACTAGGGGTCCGGAGTGTGCCCGGGATACGGATGCCGCTCCTTGCCTGGAGTGTGCCGGGGATCCTGATGCCGCCCCTGGCCTGGAGTGTGCCCGGGATCCTGATGCCGCCCCTGGCCTGGTGTGTGCCCGGGATACGGATGCCGCCCCTGGCCTGGAGTGTGCCCGGGATCCTGATGCCGCCCCTGGCCTGGAGTGTGCCCGGGATCCTGATGCCGCCCCTGGCCTGGAGTGTGCCCGGGATCCTGATGCCGCCCCTGGCCTGGTGTGTGCCCGGGATACGGATGCCGCCCCTGGCCTGGAGTGTGCCCGGGATCCTGATGCCGCCCCTGGCCTGGAGTGTGCCCGGGATACGGATGCCGCCCCTGGCCTGGAGTGTGCCGGGGATCCTGATGCCGCCCCTGGCCTGGAGTGTGCCCGGGATACGGATGCCGCCCCTGGCCTGGAGTGTGCCTGGGATCCTGATGCCGCTCCTGGCCTGGAGTGTGCCGGGGATCCTGATGCCGCCCCGGGTCCGGAGAGCGGCCCGGATGGCCTCCCTGACACGCTCCGACAGACGCGGAGGGCAGCAGCCCGGCAGCGGAAGACGGAGTTACTGCGGAGAACCAACCAGACGTGGGGTATCGGGTCGCGTGCCGTCCAGCAGTGCCACAGCTGCCACAGGCCCCGGTCGGCCGCCGCCCACCCCAGACACGTCACCTTCCGAGCGCCAGGCAAGGCAGACAGCCTCCAGAATGACCTTGAGGCGGCTCGGCGTGAAGGTTGTCATGAGGACGATGAAGCCGGTGCAAACGATGAGGCGGACACGTTGAAGAAGGGTGATAGGCGAAGGGATGGTAAGACGGTGAAGGCGCTCGGTAGGACGGACGCCTTGGTGGTGGGTGGGGAGGGCGCCAGTGTGGGGGAGCGGGCAGTGGTGGGTGGGGAGGGCGCCAGTGAGGGGGAGCGGACAGTGGTGGGTGGGGAGGGCGCCAGTGTGGGGGAGCGGGCAGTGGTGGGTGGGGAGGGCGCCAGTGAGGGGGAGCGGACAGTGGTGGGTGGGGAGGGCGCCAGTGTGGGGGAGCGGGCAGTGGTGGGTGGGGAGGGCGCCAGTGTGGGGGAGCGGGCAGTGGTGGGTGGGGAGGGCGCCAGTGTGGGGGAGCGGGCAGTGGTGGGTGGGGAGGGCGCCAGTGAGGGGGAGCGGACAGCGACACCTCGTGGTGGTGGAGCAACACGGAGAGGACGGAGGAAGAAGTCGACAAAGGGCAACTCGTCCCTGGGCAAGGACAGGAATCACCCCCCACAGGACCGTGAGATACAACCCGCGGGGCGTGAGATACAACCCGCGGGCCGTGAGATACAACCCGCGGGCCGTGAGATACAACCCGCGGGCCGTGAGATACAACCCGCGGGCCGTGAGATACAACCCGCGGGGCGTGAGATACAACCCGCGGGCCGTGAGATACAACCCGCGGGCCGTGAGATACAACCCGCGGGCCGTGAGATACAACCCGCGGGGCGTGAGATACAACCCGCGGGCCGTGAGATACAACCCGCGGGCCGTGAGATACAACCCGCGGGCCGTGAGATACAACCCGCGGGCCGTGAGATACAACCCGCGGGCCGTGAGATACAACCCGCGGGCCGTGAGATGAGGACTCGTCGCCGGAGTGATCCCGGAAGCGTGTCGTCTGGAAGGTCCTCGTGGGATGGGGTCAATCCCGAGAGGGGACTTGAGAAAGGGCCGAGTGACGGGCAGCCAGCCGGTCTGGGTCTGCCGTCCACCCCCCAGGAGTCCTCGTCCTCCAGTCACAGCAGGGCCACCCCCAGGACACCCAAGCAGGCCCGCCGCGCCAGTGTGGGTGGCCCGAGGACCCCGCGGGGGGGCCTGAGGACCCCGCGGGGGGGCGGCCTGCGGGGTGGGGCATCCAGCCCTCGAACCCCACTGGGACAAAGTCCTGCCTCCGGGAGGACGAACGCCAAGGGAGAAACAGCCTTACACGTGGCTGTCATCAGGGTCAGTCAATCAACCTGTCCTTTCACCTTACACGTGGCTGTCATCAGGGTCAGTCAGTCAACCTGTCCTTTCACCTTACACGTGGCTGTCATCAGGGTCAGTCAGTCAACCTGTCCTTTCACCTTACACGTGGCTGTCATCAGGGTCAGTCAGTCAACCTGTCCTTTCACCTTACACGTGGCTGTCATCAGGGTCAGTCAATCAACCTGTCCTTTCACCTTACACGTGGCTGTCATCAGGGTCAGTCAGTCAACCTGTCCTTTCACCTTACACGTGGCTGTCATCAGGGTCAGTCAGTCAACCTGTCCTTTCACCTTACACGTGGCTGTCATCAGGGTCAGTCAGTCAACCTGTCCTTTCACCTTACACGTGGCTGTCATCAGGGTCAGTCAGTCAACCTGTCCTTTCACCTTACACGTGGCTGTCATCAGGGTCAGTCAATCAACCTGTCCTTTCACCTTACACGTGGCTGTCATTAGGGTCAGTCAGTCAACCTGTCCTTTCACCTTACACGTGGCTGTCATCAGGGTCAGTCAGTCAACCTGTCCTTTTACCTTACACGTGGCTGTCATCAGGGTCAGTCAGTCAACCTGTCCTTTCACCTTACACGTGGCTGTCATCAGGGTCAGTCAGTCAACCTGTCCTTTCACCTTACACGTGGCTGTCATCAGGGTCAGTCTGTCAACCTGTCCTTTCACCTTACACGTGGCTGTCATCAGGGTCAGTCAGTCAACCTGTCCTTTCACCTTACACGTGGCTGTCATCAGGGTCAGTCAATCAACCTGTCCTTTCACCTTACACGTGGCTGTCATCAGGGTCAGTCAGTCAACCTGTCCTTTCACCTTACACGTGGCTGTCATCAGGGTCAGTCAGTCAACCTGTCCTTTCACCTTACACGTGGCTGTCATCAGGGTCAGTCAGTCAACCTGTCCTTTCACCTTACACGTGGCTGTCATCAGGGTCAGTCAGTAAACCTGTACTTACACGTGGCTGTCATCAGGGTCAGTCAGTCAACCTGTCCTTTCACCTTACACGTGGCTGTCATCAGGGTCAGTCAATCAACCTGTCCTTTCACCTTACACGTGGCTGTCATCAGGGTCAGTCAATCAACCTGTCCTTTCACCTTACACGTGGCTGTCATCAGGGTCAGTCAGTCAACCTGTCCTTTTACCTTACACGTGACTGTCATCAGGGTCAGTCTGTCAGTTAACCTGTCCTTTCACCTTACATGTGGCTGTCATCAGGGTCAGTCAGTCAACCTGTCCTTTCACCTTACACGTGGTTGTCATCAGGGTCAGTCAGTCAGTCAACCTGTCCTTTCACCTTACACGTGGCTGTCACCAGGGTCAGTCAGTCAACTTGTCCTTTCACCTTACACGTGGCTGTCATCAGGGTCAGTCAGTCAACCTGTCCTTTCACCTGACACGTGGCTGTCATCCGAGTCAGTCAGTCAACCTGTCCTTTCACCTTACACGTGGCTGTCATCCGAGTCAGTCAGTCAACCTGTCCTTTCACCTTACACGTGGTTGTCATCAGGGTCAGTCAGTCAGTCAACCTGTCCTTTCACCTTACACGTGGCTGTCACCAGGGTCAGTCAGTCAACTTGTCCTTTCACCTTACACGTGGCTGTCATCAGGGTCAGTCTGTCAACCTGTCCTTTCACCTTACACGAGGCTGTCACCAGGGTCAGCCAGTCAACCTGTCCTTTCACCTTACACGTGGCTGTCATCAGGGTCAGTCTGTGAGACCTGTCCTTTCACCTTACACGTGGCTGTCATCAGGGTCAGTCTGTCAACCTGTCCGTTCACCTTACACGTGGCTGTCATCAGGGTTAGTCAACCTGTTCTTTCACCTTACACGTGGCTGTCATCAGGGTCAGTCAGTCAACCTGTCCTTTCACCTTACACGTGGCTGTCTTCAGGGTCAGTCAGTCAACCTGTCCTTTCACCTTACACGTGGCTGTCATCAGGGTCAGTCAGTCAACCTGTCCTTTCACCTTACACGTGGCTGTCACCAGGGCCATTCAGTCAACCTGTCCTTTCACCTCACACGTGGCTGTCACCAGGGTCAGTCAGTCAACCTGTCCTTTCACCTTACACGTGGCTGTCATCATGGTCAGTCAACCTGTCCTTTCACCTTACACGTGGCTGTCATCAGGGTCAGTCAGTCAACCTGTCCTTTCACCTTACACGTGGCTGTCATCAGGGTCAGTCAGTCAACCTGTCCTTTCACCTTACACGTGGCTGTCATCAGGGTCAGTCAAGTCAACCTGTTCTTTCACCTTACACGTGGCAGTCATCAGGGTCAGTCTGTCAACCTGTCCTTTCACCTTACACGTGGCTGTCATCAGGGTCACTCAGTCAGTCAACCTGTCCTTTCACCTTACACGTGGTTGTCATCAGGGTCAGTCTGTCAACCTGTCCTTTCACCTTACACGTGGCTGTCATCAGGGTCAGTCAATCAACCTGTCCTTTCACCTTACACGTGGCTGTCATCAGGGTCAGTCAGTCAACTTGTCCTTTTACCTTACACGTGACTGTCATCAGGGTCAGTCAGTCAGTTAACCTGTCCTTTCACCTTACACGTGGCTGTCATCAGGGTCAGTCAGTAAACCTGTACTTACACGTGGCTGTCATCAGGGTCAGTCAGTCAACCTGTCCTTTCACCTTACACGTGGCTGTCATCAGGGTCAGTCAGTCAACCTGTCCTTTCACCTTACACGTGGCTGTCATCAGGTTCAGTCAGTCAACCTGTCCTTTTACCTCACACGTGACTGTCATCAGGGTCAGTCAGTCAACCTGTCCTTTTACCTTACACGTGACTGTCATCGGGGTCAGTCAGTCAACCTGTCCTTTCATCTTACACGTGGCTGTCACCAGGGCCATTCAGTCAACCTGTCCTTTCACCTCACACGTGGCTGTCACCAGGGTCAGTCAGTCAACCTGTCCTTTCACCTAACACGTGGCTGTCATCATGGTCAGTCAACCTGTCCTTTCACCTTACACGTGGCTGTCATCAGGGTCAGTCAGTCAACCTGTCCTTTCACCTTACACGTGGCTCTCACCAGGGTCAGTCAGTCAACCTGTCCTTTCACCTTACACGTGGCTGTCATCAGGGTCAGTCAAGTCAACCTGTTCTTTCACCTTACACGTGGCAGTCATCAAGGTCAGTCTGTCAACCTGTCCTTTCACCTTACACGTGGCTGTCATCAGGGTCAGTCAGTCAGTCAACCTGTCCTTTCACCTTACACGTGGTTGTCATCAGGGTCAGTCTGTCAACCTGTCCTTTCACCTTACACGTGGCTGTCATCAGGGTCAGTCAATCAACCTGTCCTTTCACCTTACACGTGGCTGTCATCAGGGTCAGTCAGTCAACTTGTCCTTTTACCTTACACGTGACTGTCATCAGGGTCAGTCAGTCAGTTAACCTGTCCTTTCACCTTACACGTGGCTGTCATCAGGGTCAGTCAGTAAACCTGTACTTACACGTGGCTGTCATCAGGGTCAGTCAGTCAACCTGTCCTTTCACCTTACACGTGGCTGTCATCAGGGTCAGTCAGTCAACCTGTCCTTTCACCTTACACGTGGCTGTCATCAGGTTCAGTCAGTCAACCTGTCCTTTTACCTCACACGTGACTGTCATCAGGGTCAGTCAGTCAACCTGTCCTTTTACCTTACACGTGACTGTCATCGGGGTCAGTCAGTCAACCTGTCCTTTCATCTTACACGTGGCTGTCATCAGGGTCAGTCAATCAACCTGTCCTTTCACCTTACACGTGGTTGTCATCAGGGTCAGTTAGTCAGTCAACCTGTCCTTTCACCTTACACGTGGCTGTCATCAGGGTCAGTCTGTCAACCTGTCCTTTCACCTTACACGTGGCTGTCACCAGGGTCAGCCAGTCAACCTGTCCTTTCACCTTACACGTGGCTGTCATCAGGGTCAGTCTGTCAACCTGTCCTTTCACCTTACACGTGGCTGTCATCAGGGTCAGTCAGTCAGTCAACCTGTCCTTTCAGCTTACACGTGGCTGTCATCAGGGTTAGTCAACCTGTTCTTTCACCTTACACGTGGCTGTCATCAGGGTCAGTCAGTCAACCTGTCCTTTCACCTTACACGTGGCTGTCTTCAGGGTCAGTCAGTCAACCTGTCCTTTCACCTTACACGTTGCTGTCATCATGGTCAGTCAGTCAGTCAACCTGTCCTTTCATCTTACACGTGTCTGTCATCAGGGTCAGTCAGTCAGTCAACCTGTTCTTTCACCTTACACGTGGCTGTCATCAGGGTCAGTCAGTCAGTCAACCTGTTCTTTCACCTTACACGTGGCTGTCATCAGGGTCAGTCAGTCAACCTGTCCTTTCACCTTGCACGTGGCTGTCACCAGGGTCAGTCAGTCAACCTGTCCTTTCACCTTACACGTGGCTGTCATTAGGGTCAGTCTGTCAACCTGTCCTTTCACCTTACACGTGACTGTCACCAGGGTCAACCTGTCCTTTCACCTTACACGTGGCTGTCATCAGGGTCAACCTGTCCTTTCACCTTACACGTGGCTGTCATCAGGGTCAGTCTGTCAACCTGTCCTTTCACCTTACACGTGGCTGTCACCAGGGTCAGTCTGTCAACCTGTCCTTTCACCTTACACGTGGCTGTCACCAGGGTCAGTCAGTCAACCTGTCCTTTCACCTTACACGTGGCTGTCATCAGGGTCAGTCTGTCAACCTGTCCTTTCACCTTACACGTAGCTGTCACCAGGGTCAGCCAGTCAACCTATCCTTTCACCTTACACGTGGCTGTCATCAGGGTCAGTCTGTCAACCTGTCCTTTCACCTTACACGTGGCTGTCATCAGGGTCAGTCAGTCAGTCAACCTGTCCTTTCACCTTACACGTGGCTGTCATCAGGGTTAGTCAACCTGTTCTTTCACCTTACACGTGGCTGTCATCAGGGTCAGTCAGTCAACCTGTCCTTTCACCTTACACGTGGCTGTCATCAGGGTCAGTCAGTCAACCTGTCCTTTCACCTTACACGTGGCTGTCACCAGGGTCAGTCAGTCAACCTGTCCTTTCACCTTACACGTGGCTGTCACCAGGGTCAGTCAGTCAACCTGTCCTTTCACCTTACACGTGGCTGTCATCAGGGTCAGTCAGTCAACCTGTCCTTTCACCTTACACGTAGCTGTCACCAGGGTCAGCCAGTCAACCTATCCTTTCACCTTACACGTGGCTGTCATCAGGGTCAGTCTGTCAACCTGTCCTTTCACCTTACACGTGGCTGTCACCAGGGTCAGTCAGTCAACCTGTCCTTTCACCTTACACGTGGCTGTCATCAGGGTCAGTCTCTCAACCTGTCCTTTCACCTTACACGTTGCTGTCACCAGGGTCAGTCTGTCAACCTGTCCTTTCACCTTACACGTGGCTGTCACCAGGGTCAGTCTGTCAACCTGTCCTTCCACCTTACACGTGGCTGTCACCAGGGTCACTCTGTCAACCTGTCCTTTCACCTTACACGTGGCTGTCACCAGGGTCAGTCTGTCAACCTGTCCTTTCACCTTACACGTGGCTGTCACCAGGGTCAGTCTGTCAACCTGTCCTTTCAGCTTACACGTGGCTGTCACCAGGGTCAGTCTGTCAACCTGTCCTTTCACCTTACACGTGGCTGTCACCAGGGTCAGTCAGTCAACCTGTCCTTTCACCTTACACGTGGCTGTCACCAGGGTCAGTCTGTCAACCTGTCCTTCCACCTTACACGTGGCTGTCATCAGGGTCAGTCAGTCAACTTGTCCTTTTACCTTACACGTGACTGTCATCAGGGTCAGTCAGTCAGTTAACCTGTCCTTTCACCTTACACGTGGCTGTCATCAGGGTCAGTCAGTAAACCTGTACTTACACGTGGCTGTCATCAGGGTCAGTCAGTCAACCTGTCCTTTCACCTTACACGTGGCTGTCATCAGGGTCAGTCAGTCAACCTGTCCTTTCACCTTACACGTGGCTGTCATCAGGTTCAGTCAGTCAACCTGTCCTTTTACCTCACACGTGACTGTCATCAGGGTCAGTCAGTCAACCTGTCCTTTTACCTTACACGTGACTGTCATCGGGGTCAGTCAGTCAACCTGTCCTTTCATCTTACACGTGGCTGTCATCAGGGTCAGTCAATCAACCTGTCCTTTCACCTTACACGTGGTTGTCATCAGGGTCAGTCAGTCAGTCAACCTGTCCTTTCACCTTACACGTGGCTGTCATCAGGGTCAGTCTGTCAACCTGTCCTTTCACTTTACACGTGGCTGTCACCAGGGTCAGCCAGTCAACCTGTCCTTTCACCTTACACGTGGCTGTCATCAGGGTCAGTCTGTCAACCTGTCCTTTCACCTTACACGTGGCTGTCATCAGGGTCAGTCAGTCAGTCAACCTGTCCTTTCAGCTTACACGTGGCTGTCATCAGGGTTAGTCAACCTGTTCTTTCACCTTACACGTGGCTGTCATCAGGGTCAGTCAGTCAACCTGTCCTTTCACCTTACACGTGGCTGTCTTCAGGGTCAGTCAGTCAACCTGTCCTTTCACCTTACACGTTGCTGTCATCATGGTCAGTCAGTCAGTCAACCTGTCCTTTCATCTTACACGTGGCTGTCATCAGGGTCAGTCAGTCAGTCAACCTGTTCTTTCACCTTACACGTGGCTGTCATCAGGGTCAGTCAGTCAGTCAACCTGTTCTTTCACCTTACACGTGGCTGTCATCAGGGTCAGTCTGTCAACCTGTCCTTCCACCTTACACGTGGCTGTCACCAGGGTCACTCTGTCAACCTGTCCTTTCACCTTACACGTGGCTGTCACCAGGGTCAGTCTGTCAACCTGTCTTTTCACCTTACACGTGGCTGTCACCAGGGTCAGTCTGTCAACCTGTCCTTTCACCCTACACGTGGCTGTCATCAGGGTCAGTCTGTCAACCTGTATAAATCAACACGATATTAGGCCCATATAATTAAAAAGATAAGAGGAACTTCTCCAAATATCAGTACTAATTGGGGGTGGTATGGTTGTTCAGATAAGTGGTATCCCTTTTGATATGTAAACGCCTATAGTCTATTTATCAAAGCGGCTCTGAGCGCTTCTCGAACCACTTTAACTTATTTTATTCGTTTGTCTCACAGCAAAGGACACTCCCAGTTTAACGCGTGTTTCTTCATCACATCATGTATAACATGGCAATAATGTCAACATAGTGTGGTTGATTTCCACCAGGGGGACAACGACCTGGTGAGGATATTGCTGTCAGAGGGCGCTGCGGTCAACGCCAAGGACCATGCTGGCTGGACTCCATTGGTCAGTATACCCTCCCTTGTATCCAAGGGCCACGCTGGCTGGACTCCATTGGTCGGTATACCCTCCCTGGTATCCAAGGACCATGCTGGCTGGACTCCATTGGTCAGTATACCCTCCCTGGTATCCCAGGACCATGCTGGCTGGACTCCATTAGTCAGTATACCCTCCCTGGTATCCAAGGACCATGCTGGCTGGACTCCATTGGTCAGTGTATCCTCCCTGGTATCCAAGGACCATGCTGGCTGGACTCCATTGGTCGGTATACCCTCCCTGGGATCCAATGACCATGCTGGCTGGACTCCATTGGTCAGTGTATCCTCCCTGGTATCCAAGGACCACGCTGGCTGGACTCCATTGGTCGGTATACCCTCCCTGGTATCCAATGACCATGCTGGCTGGACTCCATTGGTCAGTATATCCTCCCTGGTATCCAAGGACCATGCTGGCTGGACTTCATTGGTCAGTGTACCCTCCATGGTATCCAAGGACCATGCTGGCTGGACTCCATTGGTCAGTGTATCCTCCCTGGTATCCCAGAACCATGCTGGCTGGACTCCATTGGTCAGTGTATCCTCCCTGGTATCCAAGGACCATGCTGGCTTGACTCCATTGGTCAGTGTATCCTCCCTGGTATCCCAGAACCATGCTGGCTGGACTCCATTGGTCAACATACCCTCCCTGGTATCCAAGGACCATGCTGGCTGGACTCCATTGGTCAGTGTATCCTCCCTGGTATCCAAGGACCATGCTGGCTGGACTCCATTGGTTGGTATACCCTCCCTGGTATCCAATGACCATGCTGGCTGGACTCCATTGATCAGTATATCCTCCCTGGTATCCAAGGACCACGCTGGCTGGACTCCATTGGTCGGTATACCCTCCCTGGTATCCAATGGCCATGCTGGCTGGACTCCATTGGTCAGTATACCCTCTCTGGTATCCAAGGATCATCCTGGCTGGACTCCATTGGTCAGTATGCGCGCTATCCTCTCTGGTATCCAAGGACCATGCTGGCTGGACTCCATTGGTCAGTGTATCCTCCCTGGTATCCAAGGACCATGCTGGCTGGACTTCATTGGCCAGTGTATCCTCCCTTGTATCCAAGGACCATGCTGGCTGGACTCCATTGGTCAGTGTATCCTCCCTGGTATCCAAGGACCATGCTGGCTGGACTCCATTGGTCGGTATACCCTCCCTTGTATCCAAGGACCATGCTGGCTGGACTCCATTGGTCAGTATGCGCGCTACTGCCGACTTGGTAGCGGCTGTCACCGGGGTAGAGCCTTGTCAAATGTTGGGACTTTATATTTGCGCAGGGCTGGTACCTTCGGTCAGTCTCTCATTGTGGCTTGCAGGATATAGATTATTCCAGCATTAAGCGTAGGGAATATGTGCGCTATACACTTCTATACACTTCTCGCTAACATGGAAGTACAACCATAACCTGGCTAAAGTTTTCAGTAACTTTAGCTAAACCTATCCCTGTCCTGTTTTATAATTGTCTCTTGCATCACATAAGCACGTGAAGCACGATCTAACATTAAAAATTATCGTCACCAAGTCGACACCACGTGACCGTTTGTATTGAAGCCGAAGTCACGTGTCCCATTACAGCACGAGGCGTGTAACCATGGTAACGTGGCGGCTGCCCGGATGTTGCTGGACGGCGGGGCGTGCATCAATGTCCCTGGCGGGCCGGAGAGCGACAGCCCCCTGCACGACGCTGTGGTCAGCGAGCGGCCGGCCTGTGTGGCGCTGCTGGTGGCGCGCGGGGCCTCCAAGACACAGCGGTGGGTGCACCCCCCCCCCCCACCTCGCCCCGCCTCGCACTACTGGGGCCGGCGCGACAGCTCAGTGGGTTAGAGCGCTCGCATTGAGTGCTCTGGTCACCTGAGAGCCTAACGGCGCGTGGATCGGTGGTTCGAGCCCTGCTGTGGCCATGTCTGGGTAGTCGCAGGATAAAGATGCCATGTCTTTCATCGGAGAGAGTAGGGGGTTACCCCCGGGGACATGGCTCCACTCTCCCTTCCTTCTCCCATTGACGCGATATGACCACAAGTGGTTAAAGCGTCCTGAATAACCAACCAACCAACCACGCACCACCATTGTCAACTAGATATGCCCAGTGAGCACATCAACAGGTTGACGCAGCCCTTTACGCGGTCGCGTCCTGGTCGGTCTTCAGGTTGTCATTTCTCATTTCAGAAATTTGCAAGGGAAGACTGCTGAAGAGCTGTCGGTGTCTAAAGTGGTGACGGAGGCGCTGAACACAGCCGTGGACTCGCAGGAAGTGGCGAATACATCGCTCGTAAGGATGCGTTTATTAACAAGACGAACCTGTTACCTGGTTGTCATCTTACTCAGTGATTCTGATAGGTAGGACAGAGGGTGGGTCCCAGTGTCTCAGAGCTCCTTAAACTTATGGGACACCCCAAAAATAATGGGACATTCATTTAAATGAAATATTGCGTAGTCTGTTCGCTATATATTTACAATGCGTCACCACGTCCCCTCACAGCTCAATGAAATGCGTCATTTGAAATTTTTATGCGATAAATGACGCAGGACGCGTGCCTATTAGAATCGTTGTCTTACGATGTTGCCTTCTTTGTCGCTTGCCTGGGTGATTGGGGATTTGGGTGACATCGCCAAATTCGCATGTTTCTCGTCAGTAGTTAGTGGAAGGTGACTACCACACTACATCAAATGCTCGCGGACTGGATTTATCATGGAATGTGTGCTCGGGAGTTATCATGGAATGTGGGCTCGGGATTTATCATGAAATGTGTGTTCGGGATTTATCATGAAATGTGTGCTCGGGATTTATCATGGAATGTGTGCTCGGGAGTTATCATGGAATGTGGGCTCGGGATTTATCATGAAATGTGTGCCCGGGATTTACTATAGAATGTGCGCTCGGGATTTATTATAGAATGTGTGCTCGGGATTTATCGTGAAATGTGTGCTCGGGATTTATCATGGAATGTGTGCTCGGGATTTATCGTGGAATGTGTGCGCGGGAGTTATAAGAAATGTGGGCTCGGGATTTATCATGAAATGTGTGCTCGGGATTTATCATGGAATGTGCGCTCGGAATTTATTATAGAATGTGTGCTCGGGATTTATCGTGGAATGTGTACTCGAGATTTACCATGGAAGGTGTGCTTGGGATTTATCATGGGATGTGTGCTCGGGATTTATCATGGAATATGTGCTCGATTGATACATAACCTTGCTGTGCTGAGTAGATATATCGCCCTTTAAATGCATGTTTTGATTGATGGCCTATTCTGCGGGTATATGTGGTCCGGTGTGTTTTCCCTGTTCTAGCGGATGTCGGCCAGCCAGGAGCCGTACAACATGTGCGTCCTGCCCACCGGGTTAAACAGGGAGCAGAAGGCCAAACTCAACAAGTGCGCTCAGATGTTGAACGGCAAGATGGTCCAGGATTTCTCTAATGCAGGTGCGGGTGGCATGAGGTTGTGTCATACTTTCATCCATTGTCCCAGCATTCCTTGGCTCGGTTAAGGCCATGTGTGCACAAAAATGGCAATCCAGCCATGCTTGAGCATGTATATTTAATAGAAAATTGATGCCTACAAGAAAGAGAAATTGACGTTGGTGAAGAGATCGAAATAACTGGGTTAAACCGCTGAATTCGAACGACGACGAGGTTATGTTTCTGTTAACGTCTTCTCAATGTTATCGGGCATTACAAAGTTAGTAACTAAGCTTCGAATCAAGGTGGACGCTTGGCGCCGCAGTAAATTAGCACCGCCAAGTTGGCGGTGCTAATTTACTGTTGATTGTTAATGAATGTTACCGCATTTCTTGTAAACTCGACGCGACTGTCGCCTCTGAACTGTTGGCGCGATGTCAGACCTCACGTCTCCGGTTCCCTTTCAGTCACCCACGTGGTATCGTCCGTCAACAAGAGCGGCGCATGCGCACGGACGTTCAAGTACCTGGAGGCCGTGGTGACTGGGAAGTGGATTGTTAACTATGAGTGTGAGTCGGGACACCCGCGATGGCCGAGGCAATTAGGTCCCGTATATGCGTCATTATTTACATGTATAAGGATTAATGAAATGAGCATTTTTTTTTTTTTTTTAATAAACTTAATTTATTTTCTGAGGTTTCCAGCATGGTTTGGCACATATAAATGGCGACCTCCATGTTACCTCCGTCTGGCTTTTGCTGACTCTCGCCTCTGTCCGGATCCAGGGGTGGAGACGTGTCTGGAGTACGGCCGCCGGGTGTCCGAGGAGGCCTTCGAGGTGCCCGGAGCCAGCACCACGCCGGACTCCCTGGCGCCAGAAAAGGGCCGCCGCAATCTGGAGCAGCAGGTGCAGTGGCAATCCAGGACTCGATGGCGTGGCAAAGATGTTATGCAGCAGTGTCCTTTATGGCTATTAAGTTCTCGTTGTGCTGTATTTTGAAGCTAGTTGTAGAAACTAAGTCCATACCAAAAGTAAGTCACTGTACACAAACGGCTGCCCGTAACTGCCGATACGGTCAGCTAAAGATGGCGGAAGGCATGTCAGGTCAACTGTCAATTCGCGGTAAAACCATGATAAATATGTCATTGCGTAGTCATCTGTGATGTCCTTTCGATATAACTTTCCTTCAAGTTTGTTCTACATCAATTTTTAGTACTATGAGTTGCATTTTTAGAGCATATGAGCGTTTTTGCCGTGTTGACCGTATCTTAATCTTGTCAGCTTCCAGAGAGCCCGCAATTTCAGTTACGGGCAACATCTTAGATTTTTACAAAACGTTACTACGATGTAATTAGTTAGAGCAGTGGTTGTTATCTTGTTTTCACAATAGCAGCCTCATAACTTTGTTGGAAGATGTAGAACATTTGTCACGGCCGATGCACAGTCAGTTTCATAAAAAAATGACGAATAAAATATTCAACTGACACCACCTTCCGCCATCTTTGGTTGACCGTATCTGCAGTTACGGGCCGCCGTTTGCCTACAGTGGTAAGTGGCAGAAGATTTTACGTATAAAGACGTTTATGTTTCCTTGCACTGTGTAGCTGCCGGGTTTGTTCAGCGGCTGTCAGTTCTTCCTGTCTGGAGACTTCCGCTACCCCAGCCCCGCCAAGGAAGATGTCGCACGTCTCCTCAAGCTAGGGGGCGCCACACTGCTGTCACGTGACCCAAAGCCGGAACTGACGGGCCAATCAGAGGTGACCGTGCCCTTCCACGCCGAGGCCGGGAGTCTATTGGCTGATTGTACCTTCTTCGTGGTGCACGACTCGGCGCCGGGTCAAGGTCAAGGTCATGTCATGGAGATGCGCGGCCCTCGTCTGTGCAGAGTGTCAGTGTCTTGGATTTTGGACTCCATCGCGCATTTTAAACTGCTCACCAAGTAATCTTGACTATTAATTAGTGTAGCGCCTCGCCCACCACTCATGGCAGAAGCAGTGATCTCAATGTAGGGGTCGCTCCTGCCGAGTAGCGGGCCGGTCGGACCAGCGTCAATGCCTCAGTCACCTGTTATAGAATGCTTTAACTTTCATTATCCTCAGAAAACCTCACAATATTCTAGTACCACTGTAGTTGATAACGTTAGCTGATGCTTACCTAAGTGTTAGTATAAAGTGGACGAACCCAGCATACTGAGTTTCAGTTTACCTTGATTTTACCGGTTATATATGCCGGTTAAGCCGCTGATATTGAAATGTATTGTTCTGTTGAGGAATCCGTTTAACCCTGTAATGCCTGGCATGTTTAAGAGTGTACATTGGATGTGTGAGAATATATCGCGATTGGATGTGTTAGTATATATCGCGTGAGTGATTGCGAATAAATGCAATTAACCAATCCATTGATGGATGTTTTTGTTCACAAGAGTGTTTGCATAAATCGCTTGCACAATCTTCCTTGCGTATGTGGCATCGAAAAACAGGAACCATGCTGTCATTATTTTATAACCAAACTGGCCTTTTACAGTCCATATCTTACAGCCGACTGGTCTTGTACAATCCATATCTTAGAGTAGACTGGTCTGGTATAGTCCATATCTTACAGCAGACTGGTCTGGTACAGTCCATATCTTACAGCAGACTGGTCTGGTACAGTTTATATCTTACAGCAGACTGGTCTGGTACAGTCCATATCTTACA
Organism: Arenicola marina; assembly: GCA_964019135.1. Lineage (NCBI taxonomy): Eukaryota > Metazoa > Annelida > Polychaeta > Arenicolidae > Arenicola > Arenicola marina. The sequence continues at coordinate 37,100,558 of OZ025259.1, read as the reverse complement.
GCAGACTGGTCTGGTACAGTCCATATCTTACAGCAGACTGGTCTGGTACAGTCCATATCTTACAGCAGACTGGTCTGGTACAGTCCATATCTTACAGCAGACTGGTCTGGTACAGTCCAGATCTTACAACAGACTAGACTGGTACAGTCCATATCTTGCAGCCGACTGGTCTGGTACAGTCCATATCTTACAGTAGACTAGTCTGGTATAGTCCATATCTTACAGCAGACTGGTCTGGTACAGTCCATATCTTACAGCAGACTGGTCTGGTACAGTTTATATCTTACAGCAGACTGGTCTGGTACAGTCCATATCTTACAGGAGACTGGTCTGGTACAGTCCATATCTTACAGCAGACTGGTCTGGTACAGTCCAGATCTTACAACAGACTAGACTGGTACAGTCCATATCTTGCAGCCGACTGGTCTGGTACAGTCCATATCTTACAGTAGACTAGTCTGGTACAGTCCATATCTTACAGCAGACTGGTCTGGTACAGTCCATATCTTACAGTCCATATCTTACAGCAGACTGGTCTGGTACAGTCCATATCTTACAGGAGACTGGTCTGGTACAGTCCATATCTTACAGCAGACTGGTCTGGTACAGTCCATATCTTACAGCCGACTGGTCTGGTACAGTCCATATCTTACAGTAGACTAGTCTGGTACAGTCCATATCTTACAGCAGACTGGTCTGGTACAGTCCAGGTCTTACAACCGACTAGACTGGTACAGTCCAGGTCTTACAACAGACTAGACTGGTACAGTCCATATCTTACAGCAGACTGGTCTGGTACAGTCCATATCTTACAGCAGACTGGTCTGGTACAGTCCATATCTTACAACACACTAGTCTGGTACAGTCCATATCTTACAGCAGACTGGTCTGGCACAGTCCATATCTTACAGCAGACTGGTCTGGTACAGTCCATATCCCACAGCAGACTGGTCTGGTACAGTCCATATCTTACAGTAGTCTGGTCTGGTACAGTCCATATCTTACAGCAGACTGGTCTGGTACAGTCCATATCTTACAGCAGACTGGTCTGGTACAGTCCATATCTTACAGCAGACTGGTCTGGTATAGTCCATATCTTACAGCAGACTGGTCTGGTACAGTCCATATCTTACAGTAGTCTGGTCTGGTACAGTCCATATCTTACAGCAGACTGGTCTGGTACAGTCCATATCTTACAGCAGACTGGTATGGTACAGTCCATATCTTACAGCAGACTGGTATGGTACAGTCCATATCTTACAGCAGACTGGTCTGGTACAGTCCATATCTTACAGCAGACTGGTCTGGTACAGTCCATATCTTACAGTAGACTAGTCTGGTACAGTCCATATCTTGCAGTAGACTAGTCTGGTACAGTCCATATCTTACAGTAGTCTGGTCTGGTACAGTCCATATTTTACAACAGACTGGCCTGTTCTAAACGAATACTCTGCAATCATGCTGCTATGAAAGAAAACAATAAAGTAAAGTAATTTCAATTTCTTTTATTTGTGTTTTTTTTTTCGAGTTTGTATATTTTCAAAAGTTGACATATCCAAAATGCCTAAGCTAGTTGGTCGGCTAGACTCCACACATTGTACTCGACTGCACAAAGTTTTAACACGTAGTAGCGACGGTAAAACTTCCAAGTACATGTACAAACACAACACTAAAGTTCCGAAGCTAGCATAGACGTCACACGACTTGACAAATACATCTTTATAGTTCTAGACATGGGTTAATTACGGCCCGGACAGCAAATATGTAGAAGACTGGTTTCATCTGGCGCCCTTACCATTCGGGCTAGAGATTGTAAAGCGGTCCGACTGACCGAACAGATCGCGACATCCTCTCGTCCTGGCTAGCGGAATCTCGCGAGACTTTTGAGGGTAGACCGGCCGTTTAGTAGAACATCCTATTATGCGTAACAAGTGTTTAAAAGAATGACAGGGACTAGAAATCAATGCACAGTACGTAGAGAACAGGACCGTAGCGAGTAGCAGAGCCACGGGCCTTACATCAGACCTCTCTGTAACAGAACACTTTCTGGCATTAGACAGGCAAGTCGCAACCCTAAATGGCAGGTCTTCTGAGATTAATAACCGTCAGGGGTGAACACGTGTCCAGCGGTGAACACGTTGTGTCCAGGGGTGAACACGTTGTGTCCAGCGGTAAACACGTTGTGTCCAGGGGTGAACACGTTGTGTCCAGGGGTGAACACGTTGTGTCCAGGGGTGAACAAGTTGTGTCCACGGGTGAACACGTTGTGTCCAGGGGTGAACACGTTGTGTCTAGCGGTAAACACGTTGTCAGGTGGTGAACACGTGTCCAGCGGTAAACACGTTGTGTCAGGTGGTGAACACGTGTCCAGCGGTAAACACGTTGTGTCAGGTGGTGAACACGTGTCCAGCGGTAAGCACGTTGTGTCAGGTGGTGAACACTTCGTCACCGGTGGTGAACACGTGTCCAGGGGTGAACACGTTGTGTCCAGTGGTGAACACGTGTCCGGTGGTGCCCCGTTAAACCCCGGTGCCAGTATGACCTTTTAATGGCGGTTTGACTGCGCGTTTACGGGTTCTCCACACAATAGACTTTTGTCTCTTAAAACAGAAACCCCGAATTGTGTAGAGTGGACTGACACGAAGTGACGACCTGGGCCCCTTATGTGGAGTTACCGGGGGCGGGCAGGGGGCGGGTGTCACCCATAAAGGAGGAGACTGGAGCATGCAATCAACACATTTGATCTAGTTCTGGGGCGGAACATTAGAAATAACGCTTGCAGACACCATGAGCCACATCAATATACACATTACGCATTCATTTACAGACACAGATTGTACTTGCTACTCCACCCGGCCCGCCGGTCAGTCATTCACCAGGACCAACATCGGCAGAAAACAGACGGAAACAACAAACAGAAACAATTTGGTTTACAGCAGCAGCAATACACCCGACAGTAACTAACCTCTTGGACTTACCCACAACTGAGGACCACGCCTTATGTACTGTGCCACTGCCCGGGAAGGGACTGTGGCTGGGTCATGCCATTCCCCGTGTGTGCCACGGTCCGGGGAGGGAGTGGCTGGGTCATGCCATTCCCCGTGTGTGTCACTGTCCGGGGAGGGAGTGGCTGGGTCATGCCATTCCCCGTGTGTGTCACTGTCCGGGGAGGGAGTGGCTGGGTCATGCCATTCCCCGTGTGTGTCACTGTCCGGGGAGGGACTGTGGCTGTGGCTGGGTCATGCCATTCCCCGTGTGTGCCACTGTCCGGGGAGGGAGTGGCTGGGTCATGCCATTCCCCGTGTGTGTCACTGTCCGGGGAGGGAGTGGCTGGGTCATGCCATTCCCCGTGTGTGTCACTGTCCGGGGAGGGAGTGGCTGGGTCATGCCATTCCCCGTGTGTGCCACGGTCCGGGGAGGGAGTGGCTGGGTCATGCCATTCCCCGTGTGTGTCACTGTCCGGGGAGGGAGTGGCTGGGTCATGCCATTCCCCGTGTGTGTCACTGTCCGGGGAGGGAGTGGCTGGGTCATGCCATTCCCCGTGTGTGTCACTGTCCGGGGAGGGAGTGGCTGGGTCATGCCATTCCCCGTGTGTGTCACTGCCCGGGGAGGGACTGTGGCTGTGGCTGGGTCATGCCATTCCCCGTGTGTGCCACTGTCCGGGGAGGGAGTGGCTGGGTCATGCCATTCCCCGTGTGTGCCACGGTCCGGGGAGGGAGTGGCTGGGTCATGCCATTCCCCGTGTGTGCCACTGTCCGGGGAGGGAGTGGCTGTGGCTGGGTCATGCCATTCCCCGTGTGTGTCACGGTCCGGGGAGGGAGTGGCTGGGTCATGCCATTCCCCGTGTGTGTCACTGTCCGGGGAGGGAGTGGCTAGGTCATGCCATTCCCCGTGTGTGTCACTGTCCGGGGAGGGAGTGGCTGGGTCATGCCATTCCCCGTGTGTGCCACGGTCCGGGGAGGGAGTGGCTGGGTCATGCCATTCCCCGTGTGTGTCACTGTCCGGGGAGGGAGTGGCTGGGTCATGCCATTCCCCGTGTGTGCCACGGTCCGGGGAGGGAGTGGCTGGGTCATGCCATTCCCCGTGTGTGTCACTGTCCGGGGAGGGAGTGGCTGGGTCATGCCATTCCCCGTGTGTGTCACTGTCCGGGGAGGGAGTGGCTGGGTCATGCCATTCCCCGTGTGTGTCACTGTCCGGGGAGGGAGTGGCTGGGTCATGCCATTCCCCGTGTGTGCCACGGTCCGGGGAGGGACTGTGGCTGTGGCTGGGTCATGCCATTCCCCGTGTGTGCCACGGTCCGGGGAGGGACTGTGGCTGTGGCTGGGTCATGCCATTCCCCGTGTGTGCCACGGTCCGGGGAGGGACTGTGGCTGTGGCTGGGTCATGCCATTCCCCGTGTGTGCCACGGTCCGGGGAGGGACTGTGGCTGTGGCTGGGTCATGCCATTCCCCGTGTGTGTCACTGTCCGGGGAGGGACTGTGGCTGTGGCTGGGTCATGCCCTTCCCCGTGTGTGTCACTGTCCGGGGAGGGACTGTGGCTGTGGCTGGGTCAAGCCATTCCCCGTGTGTGTCACTGTCCGGGGAGGGACTGTGGCTGTGGCTGGGTCAAGCCATTCCCCGTGTGTGCCACGGTCCGGGGAGGGACTGTGGCTGTGGCTGGGTCATGCCATTCCCCGTGTGTGCCACGGTCCGGGGAGGGACTGTGGCTGTGGCTGGGTCATGCCATTCCCCGTGTGTGCCACGGTCCGGGGAGGGACTGTGGCTGTGGCTGGGTCATGCCATTCCCCGTGTGTGTCACTGTCCGGGGAGGGACTGTGGCTGTGGCTGGGTCAAGCCATTCCCCGTGTGTGTCACTGTCCGGGGAGGGACTGTGGCTGTGGCTGGGTCATGCCATTCCCCGTGTGTGTCACTGTCCGGGGAGGGACTGTGGCTGTGGCTGGGTCATGCCATTGGGTGGCCGTCACTGGTAAGCGAGACCAGACCTCTCCAGGACAAGAAACGCGGCACAAACCGATTTGGTATTTGAAAATAATTGTAAGGCCCAAATAGTGTCTATTGATATTGTCAATGGTAGTTGGCATTCGTGTTGTAGGCGCACACATTCCACTTCCAGTTCCAACCGGGAAGATGTAACATGGGTGAGGAATGAAATGGGAGTGGATTTATCGTCAGTTTTTGTTCAATGCTTACGGTCGATCCGTTAGGTCTACTTTAAGACGGCCCATTGCATACACATATATACACTCTATACAGGCTCTGTACATCAAACAGTTCGTTCCGTACTTTGACGGGATACACTTAAACACCAATGTGAATATTCATGAGTTGACCTACTTCGATGATTACGAACATCCATAACAAATGGGGAAAAGGACAGCAGTAAACGGTTGACACTTAACATTCGTATTGCGTAAACGTAGCTAAAAGCAGTAAAGCAATACATATAAGATACACATTAACAGTAAAATCTTTCATGAAAAGGTAAAATCAGTATAAAAAATAAAAACAGCCTCTATATCCAATTATGGTTAATACAGAAAAAATGTACAGCAATGTCGTCATTGGGAGCTTCCACGGGTCACGTGCAACTCCTAATGTACGACAGCGCCCCCTCTCGCGACGCCTGTGAATCAACTTGATACACATTCTACAGCCATGACAAAAGAAACGATGTAACAAACTGAGTGCAATAAATATTGCGTGATATTTACATTGTTTACAACTGTAACAATAACGTGAGTTGACTAAATGCCTGATTGCACCTGAACGACATACACTTCTCCAATGGTACCCAAACAAACAGGATACACACAAAACACGAGGGGAAGCATTGTCGCTGGAGGTATGAACGAAGAATAATGTTCACACATGATACACCACACAGCATTCACGATACTAACAACACATTGTCCCGAACAAACACGTCCCCAAGGGAAGCAAAACAAAGACAGTGTTTGATCTGTTTGATGGCTACACTAGTTATCATAAGTCAAAAGAAATAAGAAAACAAAATGCTGAGTTACTGCAGTGGTACCAGATTCAATTTTCCAACACGGAAAATTGTTTTGTAGGACATATGGGGGCTCAACATAGCAAGGCGATGTACATAATACAGGGCCGTCTTAGCAAGGCGATGTACATAATAAAGGGCCGTCTTAGCAAGGCGATGTACATAATACAGGGCCGTCTTAGCAAGGCGATGTACATAATACAGGGCCGTCTTAGCAAGGCGATGTACATAATACAGGGCCGTCTTAGCAAGGCGATGTACATATTACAGGGCCGTCTTAGCAAGACGATGTACATAATACAGGGCCGTCTTAGCAAGGCGATGTACATAATACAGGGCCGTCTTAGCAAAGCGATGTACATAATACAGGGCCGTCTTAGCAAGGCGATGTACATAATACAGAGCCGTCTTAGCAAGGCGATGTACATAATACAGGGCCGTCTTAGCAAGGCGATGTACATATTACAGGGCCGTCTTAGCAAGGCGATGTACATAATACAGGGCCGTCTTAGCAAGGCGATGTACATAATACAGGGCCGTCTTAGCAAGGCGATGTACATAATACAGGGCCGTCTTAGCAAGGCGATGTACATAATACAGGGCCGTCTTAGCAAGGCGATGTACATAATACAGGGCCGTCTTAGCAAGGCGATGTGCATAATACAGGGCCGTCTTAGCAAGGCGATCTAACCGCGCATGGTGCCATGTTGACATGTTGCTATGCTACAAAACGGACGAGACTGACACATTGTTGACACGAGATTCCGGGTCCTTGCGGTATGCGGGTCACCCCCTCCAAGCCACGAGCACGTCGAGGAATGTCTCAGCGTTAAATAGCTGCTTCCAACAATGACAGAACAATCTTTAAAGGCTTTATGTACAGATTTTCACTCATTTTTGGAATTTATAATCAATCGAATAATGTAGAAGCTACCTTAGGATCCCATGGCTGTACAACAATACGGGCCGAACATGGGAACACCGTGAGATGACGGTGAGATGACCTTCAAGTGACCTTGAAGTGACTGTAAGGTGACCATGAGGTGACCTTGAGGTGATGTAAGGACGCCACGCCGAGTGTTCATGGCACTTAACACAGACTAACAAGGTAGCGTGTGCTTGAAGCACGTACAGATAAATACCACCAAGTCGTTCTCTTACGCAAGTAACTCATTTGTAATCCAATATAAACTGCTTAAACAGACCCAATCTGATAACTAATGGGGTGCGTGTCCTTGCGTCAGACCTGACTGACAATGAGACGACCCATTGAGAGACACAGCGACATGACTCAGTGATTCACACAGGGATATGACTCAGTGAGTCACATAGGGACATGACTCAGGGAGCCCCATAGGGATATGACTCAGCGAGTCACAGGGACATGACTCTATAGCACTGATGCGAGAACACATTGAAGCCTCATTCCTTTATGTCTTGTCGCTAGGGGACTTGCATACCTGTGGTTAGTTGCCATGACACCCGGTTCCTGTCAACAAGTTACCTGCGTTGACGCTTGGTATGATACATGACCAGTGCGAATGACGACGTCGATATAGATCACGTGACTGGTTGCCATACCAACGACCTGCTACACCAAACCGTCGCCATGGCTGCCTGGCGGGACACAACATGCACGGTAACCAGCATCACGTACATATCATCAAGTTGCCATGGAAACCATTCGAGTGTCATGAGACGGGGTCTTGTTTCAGCTTCTTGATGGTGTTTTTGAGTGCTTGCCTTTTGTTACAGAACCATACACGTATGACTTCGCGGTCGTAATTCAACTTCTCAGCCAACTCCGTCATCTCAGCTCCTACAACGCGAACGACATGAGGTTAATGGCCACACACCCTTGTGGCGCAATAAACATTTGATTAAATATATTTCCTACCAATGATCGAACAGTATTCAGAAGATAGTATTGTATGAATGAGTAATAATTTAATAGTATAGGCTAAGCACCTTCGTTACTAAGTAGATGAGTAATGGTGTAATAGTATTGGCTAATCACCTTGGTTACTACATAGATGAGTAATGATGTAATAGTATTGGGTAAGCAGATGAGTAATGATGGAATAGTAATGGCTAATCACCTTGGTTACTAGATAGATGAGTAATGATGGAATAGTATTGGCTAATCACCTTGGTTACTAGATAGATGAGTAATGATGTAATAGTATTGGCTAAGCAGATGAGTAATGATGGAATAGTATTGGCTAATCACCTTTGTTACTAGATAGATGAGTAATGATGTAATAGTATTGGCTAATCACCTTGGTTACTAGATACATGCGTAATGATGGAATAGTATTGGCTAATTATCTATTGTTACTAGATAGATGAGTAATGATGGAATAGTATTGGCTAATCACCTTGGTTACTAGATACATGAGTAATGATGGAATAGTATTGGCTAATAACCTTTGTTACTAGATAGATGAGTAATGATGGAATAGTATTGGTTAATCACCTTGGTTACTAGATACATGAGTAATGATGGAATAGTATTGGCTAATCACCTTTGTTACTAGATAGATGAGTAATGATGGAATAGTATCGGCTAATCACCTTGGTTACTAGATACATGAGTAATGATGGAATAGTATTGGCTAATCACCTTTGTTACTAGATAGATGAGTAATGATGGAATAGTATTGGCTAATCACCTTTGTTACTAGATAGATGAGTAATGATGTAATAGTATTGGCTAATCACTTTGGTTACTAGATAGATGAGTAATGATGGAATAGTATTGGTTAATCACCTTGGTTACTAGATACATGAGTAATGATGGAATAGTATTGGTTAATCACTTTGGTTACTAGATAGATGAGTAATGATGCAATAGTATTGGCTAATCACCTTGGTTACTAGATACATGAGTAATGATGGAATAGTATTGGCTAATCACCTTGATTACTAGATAGATGAGTAATGATGTAATAGTATTGGCTAATCACCTTTGTTACTAGATAGATGAGTAATGATGTAATAGTATTGGTTAATCACCTTGGTTACTAGATACATGAGTAATGATGGAATAGTATTGGTTAATCACCTTGGTTACTAGATACATGAGTAATGATGGAGTAGTATTGGTTAATCTCCTTGGTTACTAGATACATGCGTAATGATGGAATAGTATTGGCTAAGCACCTTTGTTACTAGATAGATGAGTAATGATTGAATAGTATTGGCTAATCACCTTTGTTACTAGATAGATGAGTAATGATGTAATAGTATTGGTTAATCACCTTGGTTACTAGATACATGAGTAATGATGGAATAGTATTGGTTAATCACCTTGGTTACTAGATACATGAGTAATGATGGAATAGTATTGGTTAATCACCTTGGTTACTAGATACATGCGTAATGATGGAATAGTATTGGCTAAGCACCTTTGTTACTAGATAGATGAGTAATGATGGAATAGTATTGGCTTAGCACCTTTGTTACTAGATACATGCGTAATGATGGAATAGTATTGGCTAAGCACCTTTGTTACTAGATACATGAGTAATGATGGAATAGTATTGGCTAATCACCTTGATTACTAGATAGATGAGTAATGATGTAATAGTATTGGCTAATCACCTTTGTTACTAGATAGATGAGTAATGATGTAATAGTATTGGTTAATCACCTTGGTTACTAGATACATGAGTAATGATGGAATAGTATTGGTTAATCACCTTGGTTACTAGATACATGAGTAATGATGGAATAGTATTGGTTAATCACCTTGGTTACTAGATACATGCGTAATGATGGAATAGTATTGGCTAAGCACCTTTGTTACTAGATAGATGAGTAATGATGGAATAGTATTGGCTAAGCACCTTTGTTACTAGATAGATGAGTAATGATGTAATAGTATTAGCTAATCACCTTGGTTACTAGATAGATGAGTAATGATGGAATAGTATTGGCTAATCACCTTGGTTACTAGATAGATGAGTAATGGTGGAATAGTATTGGTTAATCACCTTGGTTACTAGATACATGAGTAATGATGGAATAGTATTGGCTAATCACCTTGGTTACTAGATAGATGAGTAATGATGGAATAGTATTGGCTAAGCACCTTTGTTACCTGATGGGTGAGTATTGCGCTCGAAGTGTTCGTTGAGCACCTCCAGCGCCTGGGGTGTGAACGACGTCCGCCGCTTCCGCTTCTTGGAGGGTTCGCTGCCGATGAACTCAGACAGGTTCTGCATGCCGTTCTTGTACCGCTCTTCCGCCTCCGCCATCCACCGCTCCAACACAGGCTTGATCTTCTGCGCACTCTTCGGAGTGATGTCCAGCTTCTCAAACCTGCACCCATTCGAAAAAAAGCAAACAAATTTTTCATTTAAGTTGTCCCATACTTGTTTCATTATGATTATGCGATGATTTTGGTTTCACTGTTTTGTTGTTGTTTTTTTGCATTATGTGTTTATATGCATTCGATCTTTCTCAAATAAATGATATGGAATCTGAATCTGAAATGAAGTGAATTTGTGTTTTATGTCGCCTTTGGGGACACAGGGGCTGGACTGGTTCCAGGAACCACCCGGGACGACGAAAGGATAAACAGGCCACATATTAGATGCCCGGATTCGAACCCAGGAACTTGAGCTGCGGCCTAAGGCTAACCACTGCACCAGGGAGGCCCCCAGGACCTATTGACCTGCGGTCTAGTGCGCTAACCACTACACCAGGGAGGCCCCCAGGATCTATTGACCTGCTGCCTAGTGCGCCAACCATTACACCAGGGAGGCCCCCATGACCTATTGACCTGCGGTCTAGTGTGCTAACCACTGCACCAGGGAGGCCCCCAGGACCTATTGACCTGCTGCCTAGTGCGCTAACCACTACACCAGGGAGGCCCCCAGGATCTATTGATCTGCGGTCTAGTGCGCTAACCATTACGCCAGGGAGGCCCCCATGACCTATTGATCTGCCGTCTAGTGCGCCAACCATTACGCCAGGGAGGCCCCCAGGATCTATTGACCTGCGGCCTAAGGCTAACCATTACGCCAGGGAGGCCCCCAGGATCTATCGACCTGCTGCCTAGTGCGCCAACCATTACGCCAGGGAGGCCCCCATGACCTATTGATCTGCCGTCTAGTGCGCCAACCATTACACCAGGGAGGCCCCCATGACCTATTGACCTGCGGTCTAGTGCGCTAACCACTGCACCAGGGAGGCCCCCAGGATCTATTGACCTGCTGCCTAGTGCGCCAACCATTACACCAGGGAGGCCCCCATGACCTATTGACCTGCGGTCTAGTGTGCTAACCACTGCACCAGGGAGGCCCCCAGGACCTATTGACCTGCTGCCTAGTGCGCTAACCACTACACCAGGGAGGCCCCCAGGATCTATTGATCTGCGGTCTAGTGCGCTAACCATTACGCCAGGGAGGCCCCCATGACCTATTGATCTGCCGTCTAGTGCGCCAACCATTACGCCAGGGAGGCCCCCAGGATCTATTGACCTGCGGCCTAAGGCTAACCATTACGCCAGGGAGGCCCCCAGGATCTATCGACCTGCTGCCTAGTGCGCCAACCATTACGCCAGGGAGGCCCCCATGACCTATTGATCTGCCGTCTAGTGCGCCAACCATTACACCAGGGAGGCCCCCATGACCTATTGACCTGCGGTCTAGTGCGCTAACCACTGCACCAGGGAGGCCCCCAGGATCTATTGACCTGCTGCCTAGTGCGCCAACCATTACACCAGGGAGGCCCCCAGGACCTATTGATCTGCCGTCTAGTGCGCCAACCATTACACCAGGGAGGCCCCCATGATCTATTGACCTGCGGTCTCGTGCGCCAACCATTACACCAGGGAGGCCCCCAGGATCTATTGACCTGCTGCCTAGTGCGCCAACCATTACACCAGGGAGGCCCCCAGGACCTATTGATCTGCCGTCTAGTGCGCCAACCATTACACCAGGGAGGCCCCCAGGATCTATTGACCTGCTGCCTAGTGCGCCAACCATTACACCAGGGAGGCCCCCATGACCTATTGACCTGCGGTCTAGTGCGCTAACCACTGCACCAGGGAGGCCCCCAGGATCTATTGACCTGCTGCCTAGTGCGCTAACCACTGCACCAGGGAGGCCCCCAGGATCTATTGACCTGCTGCCTAGTGCGCCAACCATTACACCAGGGAGGCCCCCAGGACCTATTGATCTGCCGTCTAGTGCGCCAACCACTACACCAGGGAGGCCCCCAGGATCTATCGACCTGCTGCCTAGTGCGCCAACCATTACACCAGGGAGGCCCCCAGGATCTATTGACCTGCTGCCTAGTGCGCCAACCATTACACCAGGGAGGCCCCCAGGATCTATTGACCTGCTGCCTAGTGCGCTAACCACTGCACCAGGGAGGCCCCCATGACCTATTGACCTGCGGTCTAGTGCGCTAACCACTGCACCAGGGAGGCCCCCAGGATCTATTGACCTGCTGCCTAGTGCGCCAACCATTACACCAGGGAGGCCCCCATGACCTATTGACCTGCGGTCTAGTGCGCTAACCACTGCACCAGGGAGGCCCCCAGGATCTATTGACCTGCGGTCTAGTGCGCTAACCATTACGCCAGGGAGGCCCCCATGACCTATTGATCTGCCGTCTAGTGCGCCAACCACTGCACCAGGGAGGCCCCCAGGATCTATTGACCTGCTGCCTAGTGCGCCAACCATTACACCAGGGAGGCCCCCATGACCTATTGACCTGCGGTCTAGTGCGCTAACCACTGCACCAGGGAGGCCCCCAGGATCTATTGACCTGCGGTCTAGTGCGCTAACCATTACGCCAGGGAGGCCCCCATGACCTATTGATCTGCCGTCTAGTGCGCCAACCATTACACCAGGGAGGCCCCCATGATCTATTGACCTGCGGTCTAGTGCGCTAACCACTGCACCAGGGAGGCCCCCAGGATCTATCGACCTGCTGCCTAGTGCGCCAACCATTACACCAGGGAGGCCCCCAGGATCTATTGACCTGCTGCTTAGTGCGCCAACCATTACACCAGGGAGGCCCCCATGACCTATTGACCTGCGGTCTAGTGCGCTAACCACTGCACCAGGGAGGCCCCCAGGATCTATTGACCTGCTGCCTAGTGCGCCAACCATTACACCAGGGAGGCCCCCATGACCTATTGACCTGCGGTCTAGTGCGCCAACCACTACACCAGGGAGGCCCCCAGGACCTATTGACCTGCGGTCTAGTGCGCCAACCATTACACCAGGGAGGCCCCCATGACCTATTGACCTGCGGTCTAGTGCGCCAACCACTACACCAGGGAGGCCCCCATGACCTATTGACCTGCGGCCTAGTGCGCCAACCATTACGCCAGGGAGGCCCCCAGGATCTATCGACCTGCTGCCTAGTGCGCCAACCATTACACCAGGGAGGCCCCCAGGACCTATTGACCTGCCGTCTAGTGCGCCAACCATTACACCAGGGAGGCCCCCAGGATCTATTGACCTGCTGCCTAGTGCGCCAACCATTACACCAGGGAGGCCCCCAGGACCTATTGATCTGCCGTCTAGTGCGCCAACCATTACACCAGGGAGGCCCCCAGGATCTATTGACCTGCTGCCTAGTGCGCCAACCATTACACCAGGGAGGCCCCCATGACCTATTGACCTGCGGTCTCGTGCGCTAACCACTGCACCAGTGAGGCCCCCAGGCTCTATTGACCTGCTGCCTAGTGCGCCAACCATTACACCAGGGAGGCCCCCATGACCTATTGACCTGCGGTCTAGTGCGCCAACCACTACACCAGGGAGGCCCCCAGGATCTATTGACCTGCGGTCTAGTGCGCTAACCACTGCACCAGGGAGGCCCCCAGGATCTATTGACCTGCTGCCTAGTGCGCCAACCATTACACCAGGGAGGCCCCCAGGATCTATTGACCTGCTGCCTAGTGCGCCAACCATTACACCAGGGAGGCCCCCATGACCTATTGACCTGCGGTCTAGTGCGCCAACCATTACACCAGGGAGGCCCCCAGGACCTATTGACCTGCCGTCTAGTGCGCCAACCATTACACCAGGGAGGCCCCCAGGATCTATTGACCTGCTGCCTAGTGCGCCAACCATTACACCAGGGAGGCCCCCAGGACCTATTGATCTGCCGTCTAGTGCGCCAACCATTACACCAGGGAGGCCCCCAGGATCTATCGACCTGCTGCCTAGTGCGCCAACCATTACACCAGGGAGGCCCCCAGGATCTATTGACCTGCTGCCTAGTGCGCCAACCATTACACCAGGGAGGCCCCCAGGACCTATTGATCTGCGGTCTAGTGCGCCAACCATTACACCAGGGAGGCCCCCATGACCTATTGACCTGCTGCCTAGTGCGCTAACCACTGCACCAGGGAGGCCCCCAGGATCTATTGACCTGCTGCCTAGTGCGCCAACCATTACACCAGGGAGGCCCCCATGACCTATTGACCTGCGGTCTAGTGCGCTAACCACTGCACCAGGGAGGCCCCCAGGATCTATTGACCTGCTGCCTAGTGCGCCAACCATTACACCAGGGAGGCCCCCATGACCTACTGACCTGCGGTCTAGTGCGCTAACCACTGCACCAGGGAGGCCCCCAGGATCTATTGACCTGCGGTCTAGTGCGCTAACCATTACGCCAGGGAGGCCCCCATGACCTATTGACCTGCGGTCTAGTGCGCTAACCACTGCACCAGGGAGGCCCCCAGGATCTATTGACCTGCTGCCTAGTGCGCCAACCATTACACCAGGGAGGCCCCCATGACCTATTGACCTGCGGTCTAGTGCGCTAACCACTGCACCAGGGAGGCCCCCAGGATCTATTGACCTGCTGCCTAGTGCGCCAACCATTACACCAGGGAGGCCCCCATGACCTATTGACCTGCGGTCTAGTGCGCTAACCACTGCACCAGGGAGGCCCCCAGGATCTATTGACCTGCGGTCTAGTGCGCTAACCATTACGCCAGGGAGGCCCCCAGGATCTATTGACCTGCTGCCTAGTGCGCCAACCATTACACCAGGGAGGCCCCCATGACCTATTGACCTGCGGTCTAGTGCGCTAACCACTGCACCAGGGAGGCCCCCAGGATCTATTGACCTGCGGTCTAGTGCGCCAACCATTACACCAGGGAGGCCCCCATGACCTATTGACCTGCGGTCTAGTGCGCTAACCACTACGCCAGGGAGGCCCCCAGGATCTATTGACCTGCTGCCTAGTGCGCCAACCATTACACCAGGGAGGCCCCCATGACCTATTGATCTGCGGTCTAGTGCGCTAACCACTGCACCAGGGAGGCCCCCAGGATCTATTGACCTGCGGTCTAGTGAGCTAACCATTACGCCAGGGAGGCCCCCAGGATCTATTGACCTGCTGCCTAGTGCGCCAACCATTACACCAGGGAGGCCCCCATGACCTATTGACCTGCGGTCTAGTGCGCTAACCATTACGCCAGGGAGGCCCCCAGGATCTATTGACCTGCTGCCTAGTGCGCCAACCATTACACCAGGGAGGCCCCCATGACCTATTGACCTGCGGTCTAGTGCGCTAACCATTACGCCAGGGAGGCCCCCAGGATCTATTGACCTGCTGCCTAGTGCGCCAACCATGACACCAGGGAGGCCCCCATGACCTATTGATCTGCGGTCTAGTGCGCCAACCACTACACCAGGGAGGCCCCCATGACCTATTGATCTGCGGTCTAGTGCGCCAACCATTACACCAGGGAGGCCCCCATGACCTATTGACCTGCTGTCTAGTGCGCCAACCATTACACCCAGGTAGGCCCCCATGACCTATTGATCTGCGGTCTAGTGCGCCAACCATTAGACCAGGGAGGCCCCCATGACTTATTGACCTGCTGTCTAGTGCGCCAACCATTACACCCAGGGAGGCCCCCATGACCTATTGATCTGCGGTCTAGTGCGCCAACCATTAGACCAGGGAGGCCCCCATGACCTATTGATCTGCGGTCTAGTGCGCCAACCATTAGACCAGGGAGGCCCCCATGCCCCCGTGCTTTTACTCACGTGCCTTCAACTTTAAACTTGTATTTGAAAATGTAATGCGATGTTACCAGCTTAACGCAATATGTTCTGTAATTTGTATATTACCAATCTCTACTCCATGTCAAATAAATATATTGAAATTGAAATTATGTCTTGAAATTAAATTCGTGAAATTTGTTCAACGGATATAATTTTGATATACTTTTAGTCTTGATTCTAAAATGTAAAAAATCTAAGATGGCGCATGTCAGTTGACTTGTTTAACTGTGACCATGGATACTGACCTGCAGATGGCAGACTGGCTGTAGGAGGGCCCCTCCCGTGCACTGAGCGCCTGCCCCACTTGGGTCTGGGTCAGACCCAGCGACAGGCGCCAGATCTTGAACCTCTTGGCGAACTCTCTGATCTCGTCCAGGTTGACGCCATCCACAATGGTGCCTTCCGCCGCGCTGCTGATCGTGTCTGCAGCCAACCACACAGCGTCAGCAAGTCATCCAACCCAACAACACAGCGTCAGCTAGTCATCCAACAGTCACCCAACCCAACAACACAGCGTCAGCTAGTCACCCAACCCAACAACACAGCGCCAGCTAGTCATCCAACAGTTACTTAACCCAACCACACAGCGTCAGCTAGTCATCCAACAGTCACCCAACCCAACCACACAGCGTCAGCTAGTCTTCCAACAGTCACCCAACCCAACAACACAGCGTCAGCAAGTCATCCAACAGTCATCCAACCCAACAACACAGCGTCAGCAAGTCATCCAACAGTCAGCCAACCCAACAACAGAGCGTCAGCTGGTCCTCCAACAGTCACCCAACCCAACAACACAGCGTCAACAAGTCATCCAACCCAACAACACAGCGTCAGCTAGTCATCCAACAGTTACTTAACCCAACCACACAGCGTCAGCTAGTCATCCAACAGTCACCCAACCCAACCACACAGCGTCAGCTAGTCTTCCAACAGTCACCCAACCCAACAACACAGCGTCAGCAAGTCATCCAACAGTCATCCAACCCAACAACACAGCGTCAGCAAGTCATCCAACAGTCAGCCAACCCAACAACAGAGCGTCAGCTGGTCCTCCAACAGTCACCCAACCCAACAACACAGCGTCAACAAGTCATCCAACCCAACAACACAGCGTCAGCAAGTCATCCAACAGTCTTCCAACCCAACAACACAGCGTCAGCTAGTCATCCAACAGTCACCCAACCCAACAACACAGCGTCAGCTAGTCATCTAACAGTTACTTAACCCAACATAGCGTCAGCAAATCATCCAACCTAACACAGCGTCAGCAAGTCATCCAACCTAACACAGCGTCAGCTAGTCATCTAACAGTCACCCAACCCAACCACACAGGGTCAGCAAGTCATCCAACAGTCACCCAACCCAACAACACAGCGTCAGCAAGTCATCCAACCCAACAACACAGCGTCAGCTAGTCATCTAACAGTCACCCAACCCAACCACACAGGGTCAGCAAGTCACCCAACAGTCACCCAACCCAACAACACAGCGTCAGCAAGTCATCCAACCCAACAACACAGCGTCAGCTAGTCATCTAACAGTTACTTAACCCAACAACATAGCGTCAGCAAGTCATCCAACAGTCACCAAACCCAACAACACAGCGTCAGCAAGTCATCTAACAGTTACTTAACCCAACCACACAGCGTCAGCAAGTCATCCAACAGTCACCCAACCCAACAACACAGCGTCAGCAAGTCATCCAACAGTCACCCAACCCAACAACAAAGCGTCAGCAAGTCATCCAACCCAACAACACAGCGTCAGGTAGTCATCTAACAGTCACCCAACCCAACAACACAGCGTCAGCAAGTCATCCAACCTAACACAGCGTCAGCAAGTCATCCAACAGTCACCCAACCCAACAACACAGCGTCAGCAAGTCATCCAACCCAACAACACAGCGTCAGCTAGTCATCTAACAGTCACCCAACCCAACCACACAGGGTCAGCAAGTCCTCCAACAGTCACCCAACCCAACAACACAGCGTCAGCAATTCATCCAACCCAACAACACAGCGTCAGGTAGTCATCTAACAGTTACTTAACCCAACAACATAGCGTCAGCAAGTCATCCAACAGTCACCAAACCCAACAACACAGCGTCAGCAAGTCATCTAACAGTTACTTAACCCAACCACACAGCGTCAGCAAGTCATCCAACAGTCACCCAACCCAACAACACAGCGTCAGCAAGTCATCCAACAGTCACCCAACCCAACAACAAAGCGTCAGCAAGTCATCCAACCCAACAACACAGCGTCAGGTAGTCATCAAACAGTCACCCAACCCAACAACACAGCGTCAGCAAGTCATCCAACCTAACACAGCGTCAGCAAGTCATCCAACAGTCACCCAACCCAACAACACAGCGTCAGCAAGTCATCCAACCCAACAACACAGCGTCAGCTAGTCATCTAACAGTCACCCAACCCAACCACACAGGGTCAGCAAGTCCTCCAACAGTCACCCAACCCAACAACACAGCGTCAGCAATTCATCCAACCCAACAACACAGCGTCAGGTAGTCATCTAACAGTCACCCAACCCAACAACACAGCGTCAGCAAGTCATCCAACCCAACAACACAGCGTCAGCAAGTCATCCAACAGTCACCAAACCCAACAACACAGCGTCAGCAAGTCATCCAACCCAACAACACAGCGTCAGCTAGTCATCAAACAGTCACCCAACCCAACCACACAGCGTCAGCAAGTCATCCAACCCAACAACACAGCGTCAGCTGGTCATCCAACAGTTACTTAACCCAACCACACAGCGTCAGCTAGTCATCCAACAGTCACCCAACCCAACAACACAGGGTTAACAAGTCATCCAACAGTCACCCAACCCAAGAACGCAGCGTCAGCTGGTCATCCAACAGTCATCCAACTCAACAACACAGGGTCAACAAGTCATCCAACAGTCATCCAACTCAACAACACAGGGTCAACAAGTCATCCAACAGTCACCCAACCCAACAATACAGCGTCAGCAAGTCATCCAACAGTCATCCAACCCAACAACACAGCGTCAGCAAGTCATCCAACAGTCACCCAATCCAACAACACAGCGTCAGCTGGTCAGCCAACAGTCACCCAACCCAACAACACAGCGTCAGCTAGTCATCCAACAGTCATCCAACTCAACACAGCGTCAGCAAGTCATCCAACCCAACAACACAGCGTCAGCTGGTCATCCAACAGTTACTTAACCCAACAACACAGCGTCAGCAAGTCATCCAACAGTCACCCAACCCAACAACACAGCGTCAGCAAGTCATCTAACAGTTACTTAACCCAACCACACAGCGTCAGCAAGTCATCCAACAGTCACCCAACCCAACAACACAGCGTCAGCAAGTCATCCAACAGTCACCCAACCCAACAACAAAGCGTCAGCAAGTCATCCAACCCAACAACACAGCGTCAGGTAGTCATCTAACAGTCACCCAACCCAACAACACAGCGTCAGCAAGTCATCCAACCTAACACAGCGTCAGCAAGTCATCCAACAGTCACCCAACCCAACAACACAGCGTCAGCAAGTCATCCAACCCAACAACACAGCGTCAGCTAGTCATCTAACAGTCACCCAACCCAACCACACAGGGTCAGCAAGTCCTCCAACAGTCACCCAACCCAACAACACAGCGTCAGCAATTCATCCAACCCAACAACACAGCGTCAGGTAGTCATCTAACAGTTACTTAACCCAACAACATAGCGTCAGCAAGTCATCCAACAGTCACCAAACCCAACAACACAGCGTCAGCAAGTCATCTAACAGTTACTTAACCCAACCACACAGCGTCAGCAAGTCATCCAACAGTCACCCAACCCAACAACACAGCGTCAGCAAGTCATCCAACAGTCACCCAACCCAACAACAAAGCGTCAGCAAGTCATCCAACCCAACAACACAGCGTCAGGTAGTCATCAAACAGTCACCCAACCCAACAACACAGCGTCAGCAAGTCATCCAACCTAACACAGCGTCAGCAAGTCATCCAACAGTCACCCAACCCAACAACACAGCGTCAGCAAGTCATCCAACCCAACAACACAGCGTCAGCTAGTCATCTAACAGTCACCCAACCCAACCACACAGGGTCAGCAAGTCCTCCAACAGTCACCCAACCCAACAACACAGCGTCAGCAATTCATCCAACCCAACAACACAGCGTCAGGTAGTCATCTAACAGTCACCCAACCCAACAACACAGCGTCAGCAAGTCATCCAACCCAACAACACAGCGTCAGCAAGTCATCCAACAGTCACCAAACCCAACAACACAGCGTCAGCAAGTCATCCAACCCAACAACACAGCGTCAGCTAGTCATCAAACAGTCACCCAACCCAACCACACAGCGTCAGCAAGTCATCCAACCCAACAACACAGCGTCAGCTGGTCATCCAACAGTTACTTAACCCAACCACACAGCGTCAGCTAGTCATCCAACAGTCACCCAACCCAACAACACAGGGTTAACAAGTCATCCAACAGTCACCCAACCCAAGAACGCAGCGTCAGCTGGTCATCCAACAGTCATCCAACTCAACAACACAGGGTCAACAAGTCATCCAACAGTCATCCAACTCAACAACACAGGGTCAACAAGTCATCCAACAGTCACCCAACCCAACAATACAGCGTCAGCAAGTCATCCAACAGTCATCCAACCCAACAACACAGCGTCAGCAAGTCATCCAACAGTCACCCAATCCAACAACACAGCGTCAGCTGGTCAGCCAACAGTCACCCAACCCAACAACACAGCGTCAGCTAGTCATCCAACAGTCATCCAACTCAACACAGCGTCAGCAAGTCATCCAACCCAACAACACAGCGTCAGCTGGTCATCCAACAGTTACTTAACCCAACAACACAGCGTCAGCAAGTCATCCAACAGTCACCCAACCCAACAACACAGCGTCAGCAAGTCATCCAACACAACAACACAGCGTCAGCAAGTCATCCAACAATCACCCAACCCAACAACACAGCGTCAGCTGGTCATCCAACAGTCACCCAACCCAACAACACAGCGTCAGCTAGTCATCCAACAGTCATCCAACTCAACAACACAGCGTCAGCAAGTCATCCAACCCAACAACACAGCGTCAGCTGGTCATCCAACAGTTACTTAACTCAACAACACAGGGTCAGCAAGTCATCCAACAGTCACCCAACCCAACAACACAGCGTCAGCAAGTCATCCAACAGTCACCCAACCCAACAACACAGCGTCAGCTAGTCATCCAACAGTCATCCAACTCAACAACACAGCGTCAGCAAGTCATCCAACCCAACAACACATCGTCAGCTGGTCATCCAACAGTTACTTAACCCAACAACACAGCGGCAGCAAGTCATCCAACAGTCACCCAACCCAACAACACAGCGTCAGCAAGTCATCCAACAGTCACCCAACCCAACAACACAGGGTCAGCAAGTCATCCAACAGTCACCCAACACAACAACACAGTGTCAGCTGGTCATCCAATAGTTACTTAACCCAACAACACAGCGTCAGCAAGTCATCCAACAGTCATCCAACCCAACAACACAGCGTCAGCAAGTCATCCAACAGTCACCCAACCCAACAAGTCATCCAACAGTCACCCAACCCAACAACACAGGGTCAACAAGTCATCCAACAGTCACCCAACCCAACAACACAGGGTCAGCAAGTCATCCAACCCAACAACACAGTGTCAGCTGGTCATCCAACAGTTACTTAACCCAACAACACAGCGTCAGCAAGTCATCCAACAGTCACCCAACCCAACAACACAGGGTCAACAAGTCATCCAACAGTCACCCAACACAACCACACAGCGTCAGCTGGTCATCACACAGCGTCAGCAAGTCATCCAACCCAACGACACAGCGTCAGCAAGTCATCCAACCCAACAACACAGCGTCAGCTAGTCATCCAACAGTCACCCAACCCAACAACACAGCGTCAGCAAGTCATCCAACAGTCATCCAACCCAACGACACAGCGTCAGCAAGTCATCCAACCCAACAACACAGCGTCAGCAAGTCATCCAACAGTCACCCAACCCAACAACACAGGGTCAACAAGTCATCCAACAGTCACCCAACCCAACAACACAGTGTCAGCTGGTCATCCAACAGTTACTTACCCAACAACACAGCGTCAGCAAGTCATCCAACAGTCACCCAACCCAACAACACAGGGTCAACAAGTCATCCAACAGTCACCCAACACAACAACACAGTGTCAGCTGGTCATCCAACAGTTACTTAACCCAACAACACAGCGTCAGCAAGTCATCCAACAGTCATCCAACCCAACAACACAGCGTCAGCAAGTCATCCAACAGTCACCCAACCCAACAAGTCATCCAACAGTCACCCAACCAAACAACACAGGGTCAGCAAGTCATCCAACCCAACAACACAGTGTCAGCTGGTCATCCAACAGTTACTTAACCCAACAACACAGCGTCAGCAAGTCCTCCAACAGTCACCCAACCCAACAACACAGGGTCAACAAGTCATCCAACAGTCACCCAACACAACCACACAGCGTCAGCTGGTCATCCAACAGTTACTTAACCCAACAACACAGCGTCAGCTGGTCATCCAACAGTCACCCAACCCAACAACACAGCGTCAGCAAGTCATCCAACAGTCATCCAACCCAACGACACAGCGTCAGCAAGTCATCCAACCCAACAACACAGCGTCAGCTAGTCATCCAACAGTCACCCAACCCAACAACACAGCGTCAGCAAGTCATCCAACAGTCATCCAACCCAACGACACAGCGTCAGCAAGTCATCCAACCCAACAACACAGCGTCAGCTAGTCATCCAACAGTCACCCAATCCAACAACACAGCGTCAGCAAGTCATCCAACAGTCACCCAACCCAACAACACAGCATCAACAAGTCATCCAACAGTCACCCAACCCAACAACACAGCATCAACAAGTCATCCAACAGTCACCCAACCCAACGACACAGATTAATACGTTTCGATTCGGTGCTTTGAAGAGACACCGCTAATAGGATGGTTATTGCAACTTCCCTGCAATTTGGTTAATGGAAATTCAACTTGACAGCCCGACTGTCATGGCATTACACGTCTGCAACGGCGCAACCAAGGGCGAAACGTGTCAGATACACAATTATATGAAACAGCTTCAAATCTAGGTCAACCGTGCACCCTAAGTGGGGGTGACACTCACTGGGGAGGAGATGGTTGATGTTGGGGGTGACACTCACTGGGGAGGAGCTGGTTGATGTTGGGGGTGACACTCACTGGGGAGGAGCTGGTTGATGTTGGGGGTGACACTCACTGGGGAGGAGATGGTTGATGTTGGGGGTGACACTCACTGGGGAGGAGCTGGTTGATGTTGGGGGTGACACTCACTGGGGAGGAGCTGGTTGATGTTGGGGGTGACACTCACTGGGGAGGAGATGGTTGATGTTGGGGGTGACACTCACGGGGGAGGAGCTGGTTGATGTTGGGGGTGACACTCACTGGGGAGGAGCTGGTTGATGTTGGGGGTGACACTCACTGGAGAGGAGCTGGTTGATGTTGGGGCTGACACTCACTGGGGAGGAGCTGGTTGATGTTGGGGGTGACACTCACTGGGGAGGAGCTGGTTGATGTTGGGGGTGACACTCACTGGGGAGGAGCTGGTTGATGTTGAGGGTGACACTCACTGGGGAGGAGCTGGTTGATGTTGGGGGTGACACTCACTGGGGAGGAGCTGGTTGATGTTGGGGGTGACACTCACTGGGGAGGAGCTGGTTGATGTTGGGGGTGACACTCACTGGGGAGGAGCTGGTTGATGTTGGGGGTGACACTCACTGGGGAGGAGATGGTTGATGTTGGGGGTGACACTCACTGGGGAGGAGCTGGTTGATGTTGGGGTGACACTCACTGGAGAGGAGCTGGTTGATGTTGGGGGTGACACTCACTGGGGAGGAGCTGGTTGATGTTGGGGGTGACACTCACTGGGGAGGAGCTGGTTGATGTTGGGGGTGACACTCACTGGGGAGGAGCTGGTTGATGTTGGGGGTGACACTCACTGGGGAGGAGCTGGTTGATGTTGGGGGTGACACTCACTGGGGAGGAGCTGGTTGATGTTGAGGGTGACACTCACTGGGGAGGAGCTGGTTGATGGGGGTGACACTCACTGGGGAGGAGCTGGTTGATGTTGGGGGTGACACTCACTGGGGAGGAGCTGGTTGATGTTGGGGGTGACACTCACTGGGGAGGAGATGGTTGATGTTGGGGGTGACACTCACTGGGGAGGAGCTGGTTGATGTTGGGGGTGACACTCACTGGGGAGGAGCTGGTTGATGTTGGGGGTGACACTCACTGGGGAGGAGATGGTTGATGTTGGGGGTGACACTGACTGGGGAGGAGCTGGTTGATGTTGGGGGTGACACTCACTGGGGAGGAGCTGGTTGATGTTGGGGGTGACACTCACTGGGGAGGAGATGGTTGATGTTGGGGGTGACACTCACTGGGGAGGAGCTGGTTGATGTTGGGGGTGACACTCACTGGGGAGGAGCTGGTTGATGTTGGGGGTGACACTCACTGGGGAGGAGCTGGTTGATGTTGGGGGTGACACTCACTGGGGAGGAGATGGTTGATGTTGGGGGTGACACTCACTGGGGAGGAGCTGGTTGATGTTGGGGGTGACACTCACTGGGGAGGAGCTGGTTGATGTTGGGGGTGACACTCACTGGGGAGGAGCTGGTTGATGTTGAGGGTGACACTCACTGGGGAGGAGCTGGTTGATGTTGGGGGTGACACTCACTGGGGAGGAGCTGGTTGATGTTGGGGGTGACACTCACTGGGGAGGAGCTGGTTGATGTTGGGGGTGACACTCACTGGGGAGGAGATGGTTGATGTTGGGGCTGACACTCACTGGGGAGGAGCTGGTTGATGCTGGGGGTGACACTCACTGGGGAGGAGCTGGTTGATGTTGGGGGTGACACTCACTGGGGAGGAGATGGTTGATGTTGGGGGTGACACTCACTGGGGAGGAGCTGGTTGATGTTGGGGGTGACACTCACTGGGGAGGAGCTGGTTGATGTTGGGGGTGACACTCACTGGGGAGGAGCTGGTTAATGTTGGGGGTGACACTCACTGGGGAGGAGCTGGTTGATGTTGGGGGTGACACTCACTGGAGAGGAGCTGGTTGATGTTGGGGGTGACACTCACTGGGGAAGAGCTGGTTGATGTTGGGGGTGACACTCACTGGGGAGGAGCTGGTTGATGTTGGGGGTGACACTCACTGGGGAGGAGATGGTTGATGTTGGGGGTGACACTCACTGGGGAGGAGCTGGTTGATGTTGGGGGTGACACTCACTGGGGAGGAGCTGGTTGATGTTGGGGGTGACACTCACTGGGGAGGAGATGGTTGATGTTGGGGGTGACACTCACTGGGGAGGAGCTGGTTGATGTTGGGGGTGACACTCACTGGGGAGGAGCTGGTTGATGTTGGGGGTGACACTCACTGGAGAGGAGCTGGTTGATGTTGGGGGTGACACTCACTGGGGAGGAGCTGGTTGATGTTGGGGGTGACACTCACTGGGGAGGAGCTGGTTGATGTTGGGGGTGACACTCACTGGGGAGATGCTGGTTGATGTTGAGGGTGACACTCACTGGGGAGGAGCTGGTTGATGTTGGGGGTGACACTCACTGGGGAGGAGCTGGTTGATGTTGGGGGTGACACTCACTGGGGAGGAGCTGGTTGATGTTGGGGATGACACTCACTGGGGAGCAGCTGGTTGATGTTGGGGGTGACACTCACTGGGGAGGAGATGGTTGATGTTGGGGGTGACACTCACTGGGGAGGAGCTGGTTGATGTTGGGGGTGACACTCACTGGGGAGGAGCTGGTTGATGTTGGGGGTGACACTCACTGGGGAGGAGCTGGTTGATGTTGGGGGTGACACTCACTGGGGAGGAGCTGGTTGATGTTGGGGGTGACACTCACTGGGGAGGAGCTGGTTGATGTTGGGGGTGACACTCACTGGGGAGGAGCTGGTTGATGTTGGGGGTGACACTCACTGGGGAGGAGCTGGTTGATGTTGAGGGTGACACTCACTGGGGAGGAGCTGGTTGATGTTGGGGGTGACACTCACTGGGGAGGAGCTGGTTGATGTTGGGGGTGACACTCACTGGGGAGGAGATGGTTGATGTTGGGGGTGACACTCACTGGGGAGGAGCTGGTTGATGTTGGGGGTGACACTCACTGGGGAGGAGCTGGTTGATGTTGGGGGTGACACTCACTGGGGAGGAGATGGTTGATGTTGGGGGTGACACTCACTGGGGAGGAGCTGGTTGATGTTGGGGGTGACACTCACTGGGGAGGAGCTGGTTGATGTTGGGGGTGACACTCACTGGGGAGGAGATGGTTGATGTTGGGGGTGACACTCACTGGGGAGGAGCTGGTTGATGTTGGGGGTGACACTCACTGGGGAGGAGCTGGTTGATGTTGGGGGTGACACTCACTGGGGAGGAGCTGGTTGATGTTGGGGGTGACACTCACTGGGGAGGAGATGGTTGATGTTGGGGGTGACACTCACTGGGGAGGAGCTGGTTGATGTTGGGGGTGACACTCACTGGGGAGGAGCTGGTTGATGTTGGGGGTGACACTCACTGGGGAGGAGCTGGTTGATGTTGAGGGTGACACTCACTGGGGAGGAGCTGGTTGATGTTGGGGGTGACACTCACTGGGGAGGAGCTGGTTGATGTTGGGGGTGACACTCACTGGGGAGGAGCTGGTTGATGTTGGGGGTGACACTCACTGGGGAGGAGATGGTTGATGTTGGGGGTGACACTCACTGGGGAGGAGCTGGTTGATGCTGGGGGTGACACTCACTGGGGAGGAGCTGGTTGATGTTGGGGGTGACACTCACTGGGGAGGAGCTGGTTGATGTTGGGGGTGACACTGACTGGGGAGGAGCTGGTTGATGTTGGGGGTGACACTCACTGGGGAGGAGCTGGTTGATGTTGGGGGTGACACTCACTGGGGAGGAGCTGGTTGATGTTGGGGGTGACACTCACTGGGGAGGAGCTGGTTGATGTTGGGGGTGGCACTCACTGGGGAGGAGCTGCTTGATGTTGAGGGTGACACTCACTGGGGAGGAGCTGGTTGATGTTGGGGGTGACACTCACTGGGGAAGAGCTGGTTGATGTTGGGGGTGACACTCACTGGGGAGGAGCTGGTTGATGTTGGGGGTGACACTCACTGGAGAGGAGCTGGTTGATGTTGGGGGTGACACTCACTGGGGAAGAGCTGGTTGATGTTGGGGGTGACACTCACTGGGGTGGAGCTGGTTGATGTTGGGGGTGACACTCACTGGGGTGGAGCTGGTTGATGTTGGGGGTGACACTCACTGGGGAGGAGCTGGTTGATGTTGGGGGTGACACTCACTGGGGAAGAGCTGGTTGATGTTGGGGGTGACACTCACTGGGGTGGAGCTGGTTGATGTTGGGGGTGACACTCACTGGGGAGGAGCTGGTTGATGTTGGGGGTGACACTCACTGGGGAGGAGCTGGTTGATGTTGGGGGTGACACTCACTGGGGAGGAGCTGGTTGATGTTGAGGGTGACACTCACTGGGGAGGAGCTGGTTGATGTTGGGGGTGACACTCACTGGGGAGGAGCTGGTTGATGTTGGGGGTGACACTCACTGGGGAGGAGCTGGTTGATGTTGGGGGTGACACTCACTGGGGAGGAGATGGTTGATGTTGGGGGTGACACTCACTGGGGAGGAGCTGGTTGATGTTGGGGGTGACACTCACTGGGGAGGAGCTGGTTGATGTTGGGGGTGACACTCACTGGGGAGGAGCTGGTTGATGTTGGGGGTGACACTCACTGGGGAGGAGATGGTTGATGTTGGGGGTGACACTCACTGGGGAGGAGCTGGTTTATGTTGGGGGTGACACTCACTGGGGAGGAGCTGGTTGATGTTGGGGGTGACACTCACTGGGGAGGAGCTGGTTGATGTTGGGGGTGACACTCACTGGGGAGGAGCTGGTTGATGTTGGGGGTGACACTCACCGGGGAGGAGCTGGTTGATGTTGGGGGTGACACTCACTGGGGAGGAGATGGTTGATGTTGGGGGTGACACTCACTGGGGAGGAGCTGGTTGATGTTGGGGGTGACACTCACTGGGGAGGAGCTGGTTGATGTTGAGGGTGACACTCACTGGGGAGGAGCTGGTTGATGTTGGGGGTGACACTCACTGGGGAGGAGCTGGTTGATGTTGGGGGTGACACTCACTGGGGAGGAGCTGGTTGATGTTGGGGGTGACACTCACTGGGGAGGAGCTGGTTGATGTTGGGGGTGACACTCATTGGGGAGGAGCTGGTTGATGTTGGGGGTGACACTCACTGGGGAGGAGATGGTTGATGTTGGGGGTGACACTCACTGGGGAGGAGCTGGTTGATGTTGGGGGTGACACTCACTGGGGAGGAGATGGTTGATGTTGGGGGTGACACTCACTGGGGAGGAGATGGTTGATGTTGGGGGTGACATTCACTGGGGAGGAGCTGGTTGATTTTGGGGTTGACACTCACTGGGGAGGAGCTGGTTGATGTTGGGGTGACACTCACTGGGGAGGAGATGGTTGATGTTGGAGGTGACACTCACTGGGGAGGAGCTGGTTGATGTTGGGGCTGACACTCACTGGGGAGGAGTTGGTTGATGTTGGGGGTGACACTCACAGGGGAGGAGCTGGTTGATATTGGGGGTGACACTCACTGGGGAGGAGCTGGTTGATGTTGGGGGTGACACTGACTGGGGAGGAGCTGGTTGATGTTGGGGGTGACACTCACTGGGGAAGAGCTGGTTGATGTTGGGGGTGACACTCACTGGGGAGGAGCTGGTTGATGTTGGGGGTGACACTCACTGGAGAGGAGCTGGTTGATGTTGGGGGTGACACTCACTGGGGAAGAGCTGGTTGATGTTGGGGGTGACACTCACTGGGGAGGAGCTGGTTGATGTTGGGGGTGACACTCACTGGGGAGGAGCTGGTTGATGTTGGGGGTGACACTCACTGGGGAGGAGCTGGTTGATGTTGGGGGTGACACTCACTGGGGAGGAGCTGGTTGATGTTGAGGGTGACACTCACTGGTGAGGAGCTGGTTGATGTTGGGGGTAACACTCACTGAGGAGGAGCTGCTTGATGTTGGGGGTGACACTCACTGGGGAGTAGCTAGTTGATGTTGGGGGTGACATTCACTGGGGAGGAGCTGGTTGATGTTGGGGGTGACACTCACTGGGGAGGAGCTGGTTGATGTTGGGGGTGACACTCACTGGGGAGGAAATGGTTGATGTTGGGGGTGACACTCACTGAGGAGGAGCTGGTTGATGTTGGGGGTGACACTCAGTGGGGAGGAGCTGGTTGATGTTGGTGACACTCACTGGGGAGGAGCTGGTTGATGTTGGGGTGACACTCACTGCGGAGGAGCTGGTTGATGTTGGGGGTGACATTCACTGGGGAGGAGCTGGTTGATGTTGAGGGTGACACTCACTGGGGAGGAGCTGGTTGATGTTGGGGGTGACACTCACTGGGGAAGAGCTGGTTGATGTTGGGGGTGACACTCACTGGGGAGGAGCTGGTTGATGTTGGGGGTGACATTCACTGGGGAGGAGCTGGTTGATGTTGAGGGTGACACTCACTGGGGAGGAGCTGGTTGATGTTGGGGGTGACACTCACTGGGGAGGAGCTGGTTGATGTTGGGGGTGACGCTGGCCGCCTCCTGGGACACCGTCGTCACGGGCTGCTGAATGGACACCGTGGTGGTGGTGGCGCCCCCTAGTGAGGGCATGACGGCGCCGCCAGCGCCCCCCGCGGCGGCCGTGTGGGCGGCCACGGCTTGCTGCAGCTGGGACAGCTGTACGGCGTTCTGGGGCAGCAGGGTCTGCGGGTTGACCACTGTGGTGGCCGAGGCGGCCGAGGACTGGTGCGACCCCTGGTGGTGAGAGCCTTGCTGCTGCTGCTGGGCGGCGACCAGCTGCTGCGCCGCCTGGTGTAAAGCGCTCGACTGACTGGCTGAGATTGACTGCAGCATCTGCAACGACGAGAAGTGATACAGAGAGCGATACAGGGGCAATACAGGGGCGATACAGGGGCGATACAGGGGCGATACATGGGCGATACAGGGGTGATACAGAGGTGATACAGGTTCGATAGAGGGGCGATAGAGAGGCGATACAGGGGCGATTCAGAGGTGATACAGGAGTGATACAGGGGCGATACAACGATACAGAGCAATAAACTGCTAATAAACATTATATATCTTCTGACTCTTCGATTTGAGGACGGGGCCTTACCTGCGGCGTTCCTATTGCAATTATTTGACCTTGGGCGTTGGCGATGAGTTGAGGCATTTGCGCGGCGGCCGCTGCTCCGGCGGCCTGCGCATGCGCGATGGAGGAGTGGTTGCTGGCCACAGATTGCGTGGCGGTGGAGAGCTGGTGAGCCACTTGGTTGAGGGAGCCGGGATTGTGACCAGAGGCTGCAAGCAACACACCAACACGTCAGCTTAGTCACAAGTAACATAGATACCGAAAGCAACAACACGTGACTTAGGATTGAGGTTTGATTTACGCAGGAAGCTTTAACCTGTGTAGGTTATATCACGACTATAGGAAGGTCAAGCTTGAGAAGAGCCATGTCCCGGGAGTCCTCCACCCCCCCCCCCACCAACTTTTGGCGAAGAAAGACATGGGATCTTGTTCCTGCAGAAGCCTTTGCACAGGTGGGATTCGAAGCCCGCACCGCCGCTTGGCTGACCTGGCAGGGGACATCGCATGACACCCTATTCACCAGGCCGCGAGGTTATCTCAGCATTGAGAATAATAATATTACCGTGTATCATCGAATGTAGCCCTAGACTTATTAGTGTATCAACCATAATTTACCTTCCTTATGATTATGGTTATTTACGAGAACAATTGATTAACTACATGCTCGGGAGATATAGTGAACACGACAGGTAACGAGAGAACGATCCATCACAGACCCCAATTAAAACAGATATCAAGGACATAGACAACGTGGAGGGCGGTAAGTAGGGCACGTAGCACATGATACAGATGCTAAAGACCTACGAGATGTGCAGCGCGAGTAGGCCCCTGGGAAACCAAAGCGGCAACCCCGGGGACCCCAAACAAACAAGGCAAACGACAGAAACACAACAAGCGCTACCGAAGTGGCCAATAGGAAGCGACAGGCGACATGCTTGGCAACTGCATCAACCAAGGAGTCATGGACCACAGGTGGACCACAGGCTGAGTTGACCAGGCTGAGTGGTGGACCACAGATTGTGTGGTGGACCACAGGCAGAGTGGTGGATCACAGACTGAGTGGTGGACCACAAGCCGAGTGGTGGACCACAGGCTGAGTGGTGGACCACAGACTGAGTGGTGGACCACAGGCTGAGTGGTGGACCACAGGCTGAGTAGTGGACCACAGGCTGAGTGGTGGACCACAGGCAGAGTGGTGGACCACAGGCTGAGTGGTGGACCACAGGCTGAGTGGTGTACCACAGGCTGAGTGGTGGCCACAGGCTGAGTGGACCAGGCAGAGTGGTGGACCACAGGCTGAGTGGTGGACCACAGGCAGAGTGGTGCACCACAGGCTGAGGGGTGGACCACAGACTGAGTGGTGAACCACAGGCTGAGTGGTGGACCACAGGCTGAGTGGTGGATGGATAACGTGGCAGACTGGATCATAAGCGCCAGGCAACGAGACCAAACAGAAGCCATGATGGCGAATACATACTGACGGCAGAGGGCGCGAGCACAATGACGGGCTGCACAGGAGAGCCCCCTGGCGACCAAATGAGGAATAATCAAATGTAAACAAAGTGTGAACAATTTTTTTAACGCAAAAGACAAAAAAATAAATTAATAAACTATAAACAGAGACTATCAGCAATTCACTTACACCATCTCTTACTTCAGGGGGACTCGTCAGGTAAAGTGATCTATACTACGTTTATAACAACTGATCAAGGCATACCATGGAGGGAAACAAAGATTTATGTCGCCGTGAGGTCAGGGGTCAACATGTGACGATATTATCGGGAGGGGAGCGAGTGATGTCACGATATCTTCGAGAGGGGAGCATAGTGACGTCACGATATGGTCTGGAGGGGAGCATATTGACGTCACGATACGGTCGGGAGGGGAGCGAGTGACGTCACGATGTGGTCGGGAGGTGTGAGGTGGGGGTGGGGTGACGTACCTTTGCCTGTGTTGGGAATGTTGACGTTGAGGGACTGAGTGAGGCTGGCGAGGTTGGTGGCGATCAGCTGGCCGTTGGCTGTCGTCAGCAGGTGGATCTGGTTGCCGCCGCCGGCCGCCAGGGATATGGGAATCGTGAGGAGTTGCTGCGTCCCGTTGCCCGTGGAGACGGGGATTAGGAGCTGCTGCACCGGAAGTGAAGCGGCCGCGGCACCTGATTGGCTCTGCTGCAGCGTGTTTCCCGCCAAAATGAGTTGTGGCGCCACCTGTGGCTGCCCGAGGAGTTGTTGCTGGGTCAGCGCTTGTTGTGTGGCGGCGTGGGCCATCGCTGTGAGGGAGAAACCAGCAGACATATAGACGTGGGCCATCGCTGTGAGGGAGAAACCAGGAAATATATAGACGTGGGCCATCGCTGTGAGGGAGAAACCAGCAAACACATAGACGTGGGCCATCGCTGTGAGGGAGAAACCAGCAAACACATAGACGCGGGCCATCGCTGTGCGGGAGAAACCAGCAAACACATAGACGTGGGCCATCGCTGTGAGGGAGAAACCAGCAGACATTAAGACGTGGGCCATCGCTGTAAGGGAGAAACCAGCAAATACATAGACGTGGGTCATCGCTGTGAGGGAGAAACCAGCAAATACATAGACGTGGGCCATCGCTGTGAGGGAGAAACCAGCAAAAACATAGACGTGGGCCATCGCTGTGAGGGAGAAACCAGCAAACACATAGACGTGGGTCATCGCTGTGAGAGAGAAACCAGCAGACATATAGACGTGGGCCATCGCTGTGAGGGAGAAACCAGCAAATACATAGACGTGGGCCATCGCTGTGAGGGGGAAACCAGCAAACACATAGACGCGGGCCATCGATGTGAGGGAGAAACCAGCAAATACATAGACGTGGGTCATCGCTGTGAGGGAGAAACCAGCAAACACATAGACGTGGGCCATCACTGTGAGGGAGAAACCAGCAAACACATAGACGTGGGTCATCGCTGTGAGGGAGAAACCAGCAAACATATAGACGTGGGCCATCGCTGTGAGGGAGAAACCAGCAAACACATAGACGTGGGTCATCGCTGTGAGAGAGAAACCAGCAGACATATAGACGTGGGCCATCGCTGTGAGGGAGAAACCAGCAAACACATAGACGTGGGTCATCGCTGTGAGGGAGAAACCAGCAAACATATAGACGCGGGCCATCGCTGTGAGGGAGAAACCAGCAAACATATAGACGTGGGCCATCGCTGTGAGGGAGAAACCAGCAAACATATAGACGTGGGCCATCGCTGTGAGGGAGAAACCAGCAAACACATAAACGTGGGCCATCACTGTGAGGGAGAAACCAGCAAACATATAGACGTGGGCCATCGCTGTGAGGGAGAAACCAGCAAACACATAAACGTGGGCCATCGCTGTGAGGGAGAAACCAGCAAACACATAGACGTGGGTCATCGCTGTGAGGGAGAAACCAGCAAACATATAGACGTGGGCCATCGCTGTGAGGGAGAAACCAGCAAACATATAGACGTGGGCCATCGCTGTGAGGGAGAAACCAGCAAACATATAGACGTGGGCCATCGCTGTGAGGGAGAAACCAGCAAACATATAGACGTGGGCCATCACTGTGAGGGAGAAACCAGCAAACATATAGACGTGGGCCATCACTGTGAGGGAGAAACCAGCAAACATATAGACGTGGGTCATCGCTGTGAGGGAGAAACCAGCAAATACATAGACGTGGGCCATCGCTGTGAGGGAGAAACCAGCAAATACATAGACGTGGGCCATCGCTGTGAGGGAGAAACCAGCAAAAACATAGACGTGGGCCATCGCTGTGAGGGAGAAACCAGCAAACACATAGACGTGGGTCATCGCTGTGAGAGAGAAACCAGCAGACATATAGACGTGGGCCATCGCTGTGAGGGAGAAACCAGCAAATACATAGACGTGGGCCATCGCTGTGAGGGGGAAACCAGCAAACACATAGACGCGGGCCATCGCTGTGAGGGAGAAACCAGCAAATACATAGACGTGGGTCATCGCTGTGAGGGAGAAACCAGCAAACACATAGACGTGGGCCATCACTGTGAGGGAGAAACGAGCAAACACATAGACGTGGGTCATCGCTGTGAGGGAGAAACGAGCAAACATATAGACGTGGGCCATCGCTGTGAGGGAGAAACCAGCAAACACATAGACGTGGGTCATCGCTGTGAGAGAGAAACCAGCAGACATATAGACGTGGGCCATCGCTGTGAGGGAGAAACCAGCAAACACATAGACGTGGGTCATCGCTGTGAGGGAGAAACCAGCAAACATATAGACGTGGGCCATCGCTGTGAGGGAGAAACCAGCAAACATATAGACGTGGGCCATCGCTGTGAGGGAGAAACCAGCAAACACATAAACGTGGGCCATCGCTGTGAGGGAGAAACCAGCAAACACATAGACGTGGGTCATCGCTGTGAGGGAGAAACCAGCAAACATATAGACGTGGGCCATCGCTGTGAGGGAGAAACCAGCAAACATATAGACGTGGGCCATCGCTGTGAGGGAGAAACCAGCAAACATATAGACGTGGGCCATCGCTGTGAGGGAGAAACCAGCAAACATATAGACGTGGGCCATCACTGTGAGGGAGAAACCAGCAAACACATAGACGTGGGTCATCGCTGTGAGGGAGAAACCAGCAAACATATAGACGTGGGCCATCGCTGTGAGGGAGAAACCAGCAAACATATAGACGTGGGCCATCGCTGTGAGGGAGAAACCAGCAAACATATAGACGTGGGCCATCGCTGTGAGGGAGAAACCAGCAAACATATAGACGTGGGCCATCGCTGTGAGGGAGAAACCAGCAAACATATAGACGTGGGCCATCGCTGTGAGGGAGAAACCAGCAAACATATAGACGTGGGCCATCGCTGTGAGGGAGAAACCAGCAAACACATAGACGTGGGCCATCACTGTGAGGGAGAAACCAGCAAACATATAGACGTGGGCCATCACTGTGAGGGAGAAACCAGCAAACATATAGACGTGGGCCATCACGGTGAGGGAGAAACCAGCAAACATATAGACGTGGGCCATCACTGTGAGGGAGAAACCAGCAAACATATAGACGTGGGCCATCACGGTGAGGGAGAAACCAGCAAACATATAGACGTGGGCCATCACTGTGAGGGAGAAACCAGCAAACATATAGACGTGGGCCATCACGGTGAGGGAGAAACCAGCAAACATATAGACGTGGGCCATCACTGTGAGGGAGAAACCAGCAAACATATAGACGTGGGTCATCGCTGTGAGGGAGAAACCAGCAAACACATAGACGTACAGTGCCAATTACGAAATCCACTATGATGAGTGCGAACTCTCTGACGGACAAATATCATTACATGAGATAATGATATTTCCTGACCGGCACACTGCGCATATTTTGCTATATGATCATATAGAATATTAAAGCAGAATATAAGTCCATATAATATAGGAATACATAATCACAACCCACCAGTGTAAATATAGGAAGGGTGAATTGACGCTTTTTACCGACATACCTGAAACGTCAACCTTCGTATGGTGGTCAAGGTCGTTCCCGGTGACTGAGGGCATGGCTCCCAGAAACAGGTGATCCGCTAGGGCCCCCGTCAACGACGTCGCCATGGTAGCCGTTGCCAGGGACCCGGTTGACATGGAGACGGAGGGCATGGTGAGCACGGAGGACACCGGGGACTGCGTGCTCGTCCCCGATAACATGACATCCTGAAGGGAGAAGCGACTCCATGGAGACATTCACTCCCTATGGGCGAGGTCAGCAACTACATTATAATATTTCCAAAGGTATCCGTCCATGCAGTTAACACACTCACAACATGGGACAACCATAAAACATCCAGAGACCGGAATTGTAGCGGAGAAACCAAAGGAAATGTATTGGCGTTTAAGGCCGCATTTGTGTACATAAGGGCTAAACTGGGACCATGAAGGATGACTACAAGAAACATGCCCCTGGTTAGATGGCCGAGCCCGTCATCGTCACTCAGGCTACGCCACTAGACTTGGCGCTAAGTGGAAGATTTGACCAGCGATTATCGGGTTCCAAATACATCAGTAGTCACCCAAGAAGTGGCTTTTCTGAATTAAGAAAGTGCTAAAATTATATTAAAGAGGACTTTTTAATCATGAGCACCACCACAACGGGCTGGTGAGGCTAAGATAAAAATGCCGTTTTCGCGCTTAAGTTACGAGGGGATTATGACTACGGCCCCTGACCACTAGACTAGGGAGTCCCCCCGGGGATTGGTCAGTAAGAGGGGATGAGGACTACGGCCCCTGACCACTAGACTAGGGAGTCTCCCCGGGGATTGGTCAGTAAGAGGGGATGATGACTACGGCCCCTGACCACTAGACTAGGGAGTCCCCCGGGGATTGGTCAGTAAGAGGGGATGATGACTACGGCCCCTGACCACTAGACTAGGGAGTCTCCCCGGGGATTGGTCAGTAAGAGGGGATGATGACTACGGCCCCTGACCACTAGACTAGGGAGTCCCCCGGGGATTGGTCAGTAAGAGGGGATGATGACTACGGCCCCTGACCACTAGACTAGGGAGTCTCCCCGGGGATTGGTCAGTAAGAGGGGATGATGACTACGGCCCCTGACCACTAGACTAGGGAGTCCCCCGGGGATTGGTCAGTAAGAGGGGATGATGACTACGGCCCCTGACCACTAGACTAGGGAGTCCCCCCGGGGATTGGTCAGTAAGAGGGGATGATGACTACGGCCCCTGACCACTAGACTAGGGAGTCCCCCGGGGATTGGTCAGTAAGAGGGGATGATGACTACGGCCCCTGACCACTAGACTAGGGAGTCCCCGGGGATTGGTCAGTAAGAGGGGATGATGACTACGGCCCCTGACCACTAGACTAGGGAGTCCCCCGGGGATTGGTCAGTAAGAGGGGATGATGACTACGGCCCCTAACCACTAGACTAGGGAGTCCCCCGGGGATTGGTCAGTAAGAGGGGATGATGACTACGGCCCCTGACCACTAGACTAGGGAGTCCCCCGGGGATTGGTCAGTAAGAGGGGATGATGACTACGGCCCCTGACCACTAGACTAGGGAGTCCCCCCGGGGATTGGTCAGTAAGAGGGGATGATGACTACGGCCCCTGACCACTAGACTAGGGAGTCCCCCGGGGATTGGTCAGTAAGAGGGGATGATGACTACGGCCCCTGACCACTAGACTAGGGAGTCCCCGGGGATTGGTCAGTAAGAGGGGATGATGACTACGGCCCCTGACCACTAGACTAGGAAGTCCCCCGGGGATTGGTCAGTAAGAGGGGATGATGACTACGGCACCTGACCACTAGACTAGAGAGTCCCCCGGGGATTGGTCAGTAAGAGGGGATGATGACTACGGCCCCTGACCACTAGACTAGGGAGTCCCCGGGGATTGGTCAGTAAGAGGGGATGATGACTACGGCCCCTGACCACTAGACTAGAGAGTCCCCGGAGATTGGTCAGTAAGAGGGGATGATGACTACGGCCCCTGACAACTAGACTAGGGAGTCCCCCGGGGATTGGTCAGTAAGAGGGGATGATGACTACGGCCCCTGACCACTAGACTAGGAAGTCCCCCGGGGATTGGTCAGTAAGAGGGGATGATGACTACGGCACCTGACCACTAGACTAGGGAGTCCCCCGGGGATTGGTCAGTAAGAGGGGATGATGACTACGGCCCCTGACCACTAGACTAGGGAGTCCCCCCGGGGATTGGTCAGTAAGAGGGGATGATGACTACGGCCCCTGACCACTAGACTAGGGAGTCCCCCGGGGATTGGTCAGTAAGAGGGGATGATGACTACGGCCCCTGACCACTAGACTAGGGAGTCCCCCCGGGGATTGGTCAGTAAGAGGGGATGATGACTACGGCCCCTGACCACTAGACTAGGGAGTCCCCCGGGGATTGGTCAGTAAGAGGGGATGATGACTACGGCCCCTGACCACTAGACTAGGGAGTCCCCGGGGATTGGTCAGTAAGAGGGGATGATGACTACGGCCCCTGACCACTAGACTAGGGAGTCCCCCGGGGATTGGTCAGTAAGAGGGGATGATGACTACGGCCCCTAACCACTAGACTAGGGAGTCCCCCGGGGATTGGTCAGTAAGAGGGGATGATGACTACGGCCCCTGACCACTAGACTAGGGAGTCCCCCGGGGATTGGTCAGTAAGAGGGGATGATGACTACGGCCCCTGACCACTAGACTAGGGAGTCCCCCCGGGGATTGGTCAGTAAGAGGGGATGATGACTACGGCCCCTGACCACTAGACTAGGGAGTCCCCCGGGGATTGGTCAGTAAGAGGGGATGATGACTACGGCCCCTGACCACTAGACTAGGGAGTCCCCGGGGATTGGTCAGTAAGAGGGGATGATGACTACGGCCCCTGACCACTAGACTAGGAAGTCCCCCGGGGATTGGTCAGTAAGAGGGGATGACTACGGCACCTGACCACTAGACTAGAGAGTCCCCCGGGGATTGGTCAGTAAGAGGGGATGATGACTACGGCCCCTGACCACTAGACTAGGGAGTCCCCGGGGATTGGTCAGTAAGAGGGGATGATGACTACGGCCCCTGACCACTAGACTAGGGAGTCCCCCCGGGGATTGGTCAGTAAGAGTGGATGATGACTACGGCCCCAGACCACTAGACTAGAGAGTCCCCGGAGATTGGTCAGTAAGAGGGGATGATGACTACGGCCCCTGACAACTAGACTAGGGAGTCCCCCGGGGATTGGTCAGTAAGAGGGGATGATGACTACGGCCCCTGACCACTAGACTAGGAAGTCCCCCGGGGATTGGTCAGTAACAGGGGATGATGACTACGGCACCTGACCACTAGACTAGGGAGTCCCCCGGGGATTGGTCAGTAAGAGGGGATGATGACTACGGCCCCTGACCACTAGACTAGGGAGTCCCCCGGGGATTGGTCAGTAAGAGGGGATGATGACTACGGCCCCAGACCACTAGACTAGGGAGTCCCCCGGGGATTGGTCAGTAAGAGGGGATGATGACTACGGCCCTGACCACTAGACTAGGGAGTCCCCCGGGGATTGGTCAGCAAGAGGGGATGATGACTACGGCCCCTGACCACTAGACTAGGGAGTCCCCCGGGGATTGGTCAGTAAGAGGGGATGATGACTACGGCCCCTGACCACTAGACTAGGGAGTCCCCCGGGGATTGGTCAGTAAGAGGGGATGATGACTACGGCCCCTTGGTCAGTAAGAGGGAGGTGTCATGGGATGCCTGCCCCCCGAGTCCCTGTCTGCACCCGCCTAGCGGACACCCCATGGAATGCGCCCCCCCCCCCTCACCCCAAGTCCTCCCTGCTTGCCCTATAACAATCCGCTAGCGGCTTGGACAGAAAGCCAATAATTCCTCTTTTTTCGTGGTGGTAATTTTACACGAGAGACTCTGAGACACTGTTGTGTTAGGACACAACTATCGTGACCCTAAAGCATTAGGGACAGGTGAGTTGGTGCCAGGGAGCGGTGGGGCGACACTGGGCCAGAACATTCCGAAATAAGCCGACCATTTTTGCTCAGGTTTAGGAGCTACATACTGTAGTAGTTTAGAAAATGTGTCTCCCAATACGTAGTTCCCCTTCCTAGGCCAGACACAAGTGTTCGCAAAAAAAGGGCAACAGTTGTATTTTATTATTTTTTTA
The DNA here is from genome assembly GCA_964019135.1 of Arenicola marina. Classification (NCBI taxonomy): domain Eukaryota; kingdom Metazoa; phylum Annelida; class Polychaeta; family Arenicolidae; genus Arenicola; species Arenicola marina. The sequence continues at coordinate 37,060,500 of OZ025259.1, read as the reverse complement.
TGGCATTTGCGTGAATCCTATAATTAAATCAATAATAATTAGATAATTAAATCTTGTGCAAAAATCAAAAGGCCAAATACATTTCGTATGACAGTAATTAGGCGAAGAACTGCTGCAAAAGGGCGTAATATGGGTGGGGCGGGGAGGGGCGGGGCGGTGGCCGGACTCACAATGCGGGCCGTGCAATCAGCAGTCCATAGATTACAACAGGTGACTCAGACTATGGGCGCAGGAGCAGCGCAGACTCTCACCATGTCCAATCGATAGCGGACGGCTTGGACGTGATTGTCTTTGGGTTTCCTGGCGACAGCATCGGTCACAGATGGTTGTGGGTGGGGTGCTAGGGGGGTGGGGGGGGAGGACATCGACAGGGTTCATGCACTGCTCGGGGTTTGTGCTGGGGATGACGGGGAGGGGGTGCTAGTATATAAGATAAGGCAAGGGGATCCCAGTCCTTTCTTAACATCGGACGGAATAGTAAGCCAGTATAAAGAGCGTTTAGATGGAATATTGTTGTCCAAATGCGTTCAGTAATGTCACACAGGCATGAGACGCGCTGGTGTCAGTGTACACTTCCGCTTCTCTTCCGGGAACAAGTTTACTACCGTCACCCCGTCACCGCCGGAGCGTCACCCCGTCACTCCCCGGGCGTCACCCCGTCACCCCCCCCCCCCCCTCCCCGGGCGTCACCCCTGGGGAGTCATCCTGTCACCCCCCGGGGAGTCACCCCGTCACCCTCCGGGCGTCACCCCGTCACCCCCCCGGGCGTCACCCTCTGGAGTGGTGCTAAGGTGGTGGGTGTGGTCGCCTGGTCCTGGCAGCTGTCGCGGCGCGGGGCGAGGCCCGGGGGCTCACCCCGCTTAAGCTGTCTGCCACCCACTGGTGATGGCGAGGCCAGAGACCGACACGGCCGGATTACAGCGCCGCTTCCCGCCAGTTTACAGCGAGTCGTCTGCTGGCCACCCCTCCACTCCCCTCGCGCTCTCACACCCGGCCCGCAGACAATAGCAGACGCCGCCATCTTGTTTCTCTCAGGTGCGCCGGCCTGTCTGCCAGCGCATGGCTACGGCCCCTGGCTGCGGCCCATTATGCCGCATGTCAAGTAGGTTTCAATATTGTTAATCAGGCAGGTGGGCGGCGAGGGCGGCGGTCGGCGGCTCGCCGCCACAAGAATTATGTCCATGCACGCCAGCGATGGTTATTGGTTTAACATTTCCGCCTTCGACGGCCGCTTTCCACAGTAATTTCAAAGCGAGTGCCTGACGGATGTGTGAGGCCGGAGGCGGGGCCTGGACGGGGAGGGGGGGGGGCATTTAGACAGAGCTATGGGGTCAACACAGTGCGCCCCGTACTCCGGGTGACTGTAAACACCACCACCATATCCACCCCCCACCTCCTATCCTGTACCCCATCCAACAACACGTGCACATAGCAGCATGGCGGCACGAGGGCGGGGGGAGGGGAGGTGATTGGATGGTTTAGGCTCGCCCCGAGTGGGATAAGTCCTCCGCTACGAGCGTCCAGGATGACCGGCACACTCCCATGTGAGTCCACCTTAATTATACGACACCCGGCCATATACGATCAGCACACACCACATTACATATTAAACCACCATTATGGTGTTCTGTGGGGGGTAGCTGAACGTCAATGTTTTATCGCTTGATCACTTTACGATGGCGCCTTCACCCCCCCCCCCCCCCTCCACCCTGGCGCGTGACTGGCAGTCACATCTCCATACTACGCCATAGCCAGAACCAACGTGCGCTGGACCCGTGGCGCTGCATTCCATATCAGACCATTAATAATGCACATATGGTACAGGCCCATGACAAACTCTGAGGGGACGGGGTCTGCCTCATCAGCCCTAGTTGAAGCTCCCGGCGCGAAAGCCCTTAATCCTCACTTCCATATTCACCACCGCAATCCACGAGCAGTTTCTCTTCCCATGGATATATATTTCCCAAGGGCGCCATAAAAATGCAATCGTCTGCGAACTGGGGTCTCACAATAAGGCACACTTGATCACTCCGAGGTGGAGTGACCCACCACTTGGAACTGATGATAGGGGGTGGGGTGGGAAGGGGGTCACTATAGAGGTTACACGTGGCGGGAGGGAGCTCACTATAGAGGCTACACGTGGTAGGATGGGGTCACTATAGAGGTTACACGTGGAGGGAGGGGGTCCCTATAGAGGTTACACGGGGTGGGAGGGGCTCCCTATAGAGGTTACACGTGGCGGGAGGGGGGTCACTATAGAGGCTACACGTGGTAGGATGGGGTCACTATAGAGGTTACACGTGGAGGGAGGGGGTCACTATAGAGGTTACACGGGGTGGGAGGGGCTCCCTATAGAGGTTACACGTGGCGGGAGGGGGGTCACTATAGAGGCTACACGTGGTAGGATGGGGTCACTATAGAGGTTACACGTGGAGGGAGGGGGTCCCTATAGAGGTTACACGGGGTGGGAGGGGGTCACTATAGAGGTTACACGGGGTGGGAGGGGCTCCCTATAGAGGTTACACGTGGCGGGAGGGGGGTCACTATAGAGGCTACACGTGGTAGGATGGGGTCACTATAGAGGTTACACGTGGAGGGAGGGGGTCCCTATAGAGGTTACACGGGGTGGGAGGGGGTCACTATAGAGGTTACACGGGGTGGGAGGGGCTCCCTATAGAGGTTACACGTGGCGGGAGGGGGGTCACTATAGAGGTTACACGTGGGGGTGAAGGTGGGGGTGGGAGGGGGATTACGACAAAGGTTACACGGGGCAGAAGGGGGTCAATATGGAAGTTACACGTGGTGTGAGGGGGTCACTGCAGAAGTTACACGTGGTGTGAGGGGGTCACTGCAGAAGTTACACGTGGTGTGAGGGGGTCACTGCAGAAGTTACACGTGGGGGGAGGGGGTCACTGCAGAAGTTACACGTGGTGTGAGGGGGTCACTGCAGAAGTTACACGTGGTGTGAGGGGGTCACTGCAGAAGTTACACGTGGGGGGAGGGGATCACTGCAGAAGTTACACGTGGGGGGAGGGGATCACTGCAGAAGTTACACGTGGGGGGAGGGGGTCACTGCAGAAGTTACACGTGGGGGAAGGGGATCACTGCAGAAGTTACACGTGGGGGGAGGGGGTCACTATAGAGGTTACACGTGGTGGGAGGGGGGTCACTATGGAGATTACACGTGGCGGGAGGGGGTCACTATAAAGGTTACACGTGGTTGGAGGGGGGTCACTATATAGGTATAGTGGGGATGGGGGTGGGGGGGGCCCTACCTGTTTAATGATGGCGGTGTGGGCCAGTCTGGCGGGGGTGGTGATGGGGGCCCTACCTGTTTGATGATGGCGGTGTTGGCCAGTGTGGCAGGGGGGGGGGTGAGGGTGGGGATGGGGGCCCTACCTGTTTGATGATGGCGGTGTGGGCCAGTCTGGCGGGGGTGGGGGGGGGTGTAGGGGTGGGGATGGGGGCCCTACCTGTTTGATGATGGCGGTGTGGGCCAGTCTGGCGGGGGTGGGGAGGTGGGGGTGGGGATGGGGGCCCTACCTGTTTGATTATGGCGGTGTGGGCCAGTCTGGCGGGGGGGGGGGGTGGCCCTACCTGTTTGATGATGGCGGTGTGGGCCAGTCTGGCGGGGGGTGGGGATGGGGGCCCTACCTGTTTGATGATGGCGGTGTGGGCCAGTCTGGCGGGGGTGGGGGTGGGGGTGGCCCTACCTGTTTGATGATGGCGGTGTGGGCCAGTCTGGCGGGGGTGGGGGTGGGGGGTGGCCCTACCTGTTTGGTGATGGCGGTGTGGGCCAGTCTGGCGGGGGTGGGGGTGACCCTACCTGTTTTTTGATGATGGCGGTGTGGGCCAGTCTGGCGGGGGTGGGGGTGGGGCTGGCCCTACCTGTTTGATGATGGCGGTGTGGGCCAGTTTGGCGGGGGTGGGGGTGGGGGTGGCCCTACCTGTTTGATGATGGCGGTGTGGGCCAGTCTGGCGGGGGTGGGGATGGGGGCCCTACCTGTTTGATGATGGCGGTGTGGGCCATTCTGGCGGGGGTGGGGGTGGGGGTGGCCCTACCTGTTTGATGATGGCGGTGTGGGCCAGTCTGGCGGGGGTGGGGGTGGGGGTGGCCCTACCTGTTTGATGATGACGGTGTGGGCCAGTCTGGCGGGGGTGGGGGTGGGGGTGGCCCTACCTGTTTGATGATGGCGGTGTGGGCCAGTCTGGCGGGGGTGGGGGTGGGGGTGGCCCTACCTGTTTGATGATGGCGGTGTGGGCCAGTCTGGCGGGGGTGGGGATGGGGGCCCTACCTGTTTGATGATGGCGGTGTGGGCCAGTCTGGCGGGGGTGGGGGTGGGGGTGGCCCTACCTGTTTGATGATGGCGGTGTGGGCCAGTCTGGCGGGGGTGGGGATGGGGGTGGCCCTACCTGTTTGATGATGGCGGTGTGGGCCAGTCTGGCGGGGGTGGGGATGGGGGCCCTACCTGTTTGGTGATGGCGGTGTGGGCCAGTCTGGCGGGGGTGGGTGTGGGGGTGGCCCTACCTGTTTGATGATGGCGGTGTGGGCCAGTGTGGCGGGGGTGGGGGTGGGGGTGGCCCTACCTGTTTGATGATGGCGGTGTGGGCCAGTCTGGCGGGGGTGGGGATGGGGGCCCTACCTGTTTGATGATGGCGGTGTGGGCCAGTCTGGCGGGGGTGGGGGTGGGGGTGGCCCTACCTGTTTGATGATGGCGGTGTGGGCCAGTCTGGCGGGGGTGGGGGTGGGGGTGGCCCTACCTGTTTGGTGATGGCGGTGTGGGCCAGTCTGGCGGGGGTGGGGGTGGGGGTGCCCCTACCTGTTTGATGATGGCGGTGTGGGCCATTCTGGCGGGGGTGGGAGTGGAGCTGGCCCTACCTGTTTGATGATGGCGGTGTGGGCCAGTCTGGCGGGGGTGGGGGTGGGGGTGACCCTACCTGTTTGATGATGGCGGTGTGGGCCAGTCTGGCGGGGGTGGGGGTGGGGGTGGCCCTACCTGTTTGATGATGGCGGTGTGGGCCAGTCTGGCGGAGGTGGGGGTGGGGGTGGCCCTACCTGTTTGATGATGGCGGTGTGGGCCAGTCTGGCGGGGGTGGGGGTGGGGATGGGGGCCCTACCTGTTTGATGATGGCGGTGTGGGCCATTCTGGCGGGGGTGGGGGTGGGGGTGGCCCTACCTGTTTGATGATGGCGGTGTGGGCCAGTCTGGCGGGGGTGGGGGTGGGGGTGGCCCTACCTGTTTGATGATGGCGGTGTGGGCCAGTCTGGCGGGGGTGGGGGTGGGGGTGGCCCTACCTGTTTGATGATGGCGGTGTGGGCCAGTCTGGCGGGGGTGGGGGTGGGGGTGGCCCTACCTGTTTGATGATGGCGGTGTGGGCCAGTCTGGCGGGGGTGGGGGTGGGGGTGGCCCTACCTGTTTGATGATGGCGGTGTGGGCCAGCCGGACAGCGTCCGCCTTGCCCTCCCCGTTGAAGGCGTCACCGACCCCGGCTCCGGACTCGGTGCCGTCATGATCCATGTCCAGGACGCGCCCGGCACGCCCGGACGAGTGTGGCGGCCACGAATCCGTCTCGTCCGGGTCCGCCGTGGTGAAGGCGGGGGAGGGCCGGACGCCGCGACAATCCGGGACCAGCGCCCCACGGATCCGGGTTCCGGCCACGTGCCGCCCGGGCTCTTATGGTGGAGGTGTTGGTGCGCCGGGACGCCGCTAGAGGTTGTCCCTGTGTTTCCAATCCACTGTCTGCTGGGGGCGGCCAGTCATGTGATATTGGTGTGATGTCCCTAGTCCTGGTGTGAGGTCACCATGGATCTGCCGGAGTGTGTATCCAGGAGGGTCTGTTCGGCCATCTGGGCTTAATCCAGACACCCTTTCATTTTGCCCTGTACGGGTAACGCTGTGGGCGAACATAACAGTATGATTAAAGTAATGTGCTGTAATTTTTTGTATTACCAACCTCTTCTCTATGTCAAATAAGTATATTTTGTCTTGAATTTAAGTCCTGAAAGCCTGTGGGCTATCCAGAGAGAAGCAAATTCGTTCACCGGAGCAAAAGTTGGTGGCCGGCTGTATACCCCTGCGCGCCTGTTCGCTGTTCGGTATTCTGTGTTATGTCGACCGCGACTCGCTAGGACGTCCGCGCGCGATAAACTAGTCCGCGCCGTTTTATGTTAAAATTTTGCATCATAATTTTGAGATACTTTTAGACTTTATTCTAAAATGTAAAAAATCTAAGATGGTGCATGTCAGTGGGCTGCTTTAAGAAATATCAGCCAGCATCCTCCTGGGGGACTTCATCACAGACGGCGCCAAACAGGGTCAAAGGTGTGTTTGTGTTGTGGCTCGGCAACAGGAAGGGTGCTATCGTTCTCTTCTACCATGTCATTGGCTCAAATTACTGTGAAGGTTATTATTTCAACAAAATGTAAACGAGCGACCCGGGTGGGCCGCCCGACATCATATTCCCATTAATGTTACGATATAACTGATTACGATCCACTGGGGGATTATGTTCATGACGTCACGTCAATGTGGTGACGTCACGTCTGCAAACCTGGTATATACTTCTCATACTTCCTTATCAGCACTTAGTGACCAGTACAAATTATCCTATAATGTGCATACATGGTATTTCTCCCTTGGTTGATCGAGCTGATGGCAAGGGCGGGGCGTGAGACACGCTGGGACGGCAGGGGGCACGCTCGTAGTGGGACAGACGGCAGGCGAGCGGAAACGAAAGTCCTCGGCGATTGTACCGGGTAGAGAGAAAGGGGGGAGGGGAGGGGGTATGTATGCCATGAAAGCCCCTTACGTAACGTGTGTTGCCATCGCATCCACGCCCCACGCCCCACGCCCACGCCCCACGCCCCACGCCCACTCCCCTTTCTCCCCGTCCCGATGTAAAGCCAAACGGTCCTGCGACGCTTAAAGTGAAGCCCATACATCGGAGCCGTGCGCTTATCATGAGCGAGGCTCCTGACGGCCACCGCCAACACGAACCCGTGTGGCCGTGTGGCTCCAGCGGCTCGCCACCCACCCTGTATGGCCTGCTAACTACTTCAAGTCTTCTTGGGCCGCCCCAAGCCACGTCCAGTGCCGCAATGCTGGCCTACGGCGTCAGAGAAGGTACCATAGGGCGTCCGCGTCCGCGGCGGCGGCCGACAGAGGACCAACCTACCTATGTCTATGCTTGATCAATCCCGGCTAGGTCTGGCCAATAGACGTACTCAGGTCCACGTGTTTCCTCCAGCAACCACCACAACCATCATTATCAAGGCCTCTTCATTATCCATCCGCGCCAGCAATATACATCATTGATGTTGAGCTATTCGGCGCCGGGCCTTGCCTCCTCGCAGCCACTGGAAGCGTCAAGCAGACTCTGAGACCGCCCCGTTGTCTCCCTCAGCCTCGCCAGCGCTCGCCGGGGGGGGGGGGGGTGGAGAGGGGGGTGCCGGCTGGCTGGCTGGCCGCCACCATGGAGGAAACAATGGCTGGCGGGGCAAGGACCAGGGGTGGCAGGGGTGGGGGGGTGTAGGGGTAGGGAGAGGGGTGACCGGCCCGCGTGCTTTGAGAGAGGGAAGGAGGAAGGATGGTGGGGTGAGGGGGACGCGCCGGCCGCTCGGGGTGGGTCTGCTATGGTGTTAACGTCGCCGTATTGGTCATCAGGCCTGGGAGGCCCTCCTTCCACTCAACATGGACAATATATGCCACGGAGACCCGTCGGGCGGCAGGCAAGGCACCCTCTGCCGCCCACCCCTCGCCCCAGCCATGTCCCGTGCCGTCTCATGATCATCGATTCACCCCGCCATCGCGCCCCCCCCCCGCCGATACCATTATGCTAATAACGGGGGTGTCGGCGCAGTAGTCGGCAATGGCAACATCACCGCCTCCCGCTCAGCCCTAACCACCGGAGACAACCGTCGTGAAGAAATTATTCTGATAACCGTTTGGAAATATTAAATGGGAGTGAGGCGCGCGCAGCGAAAAACCATTGCAGGCGAGCGTGCCGACAACAGGAGGGGTGGGGGGTGGGGTTGGGGGGGGGGGGGGCTCACGCACAGCAATCCGACAGAGATAAAACTGGCACAGTCCATGGCGTCATTCACTCCCTGTCCGTTAGATAAACTAAGGGCTGCTAGGGGCGTATCCAAGGGGACCAGAGGTTCTCTCTCCCACACAATAGCAGTGTATCCCGGGACCAGAGGTTCTCTCTCCCACACGATAGCAGTGTATCCCGGGACCAGGGGTTCTCTCTCCCACACAATGGCAGTGTATCCCGGGACCAGGGGTTCTCTCTCCCACACAATGGCAGTGTATCCCGGGACCAGGGGTTCTCTCTCCCACACAATAGCAGTGTATCCCGGGACCAGGGGTTCTCTCTCCCACACAATAGCAGTGTATCCCGGGACCAGGGGTTCTCTCTCCCACACAATAGCAGTGTATCCCGGGACCAGGGGTTCTCTCTCCCACACAATAGCAGTGTATCCCGGGACCAGGAGTTCTCTCTCCCACACAATAGCAGGGTATCCCGGGACCAGGGGTTCTCTCTCCCACACAATAGCAGTGTATCCCGGGACCAGGGGTTCTCTCTCCCACACAATAGCGGTGTATCCCGGGACCAGGGGTTCTCTCTCCCACACAATGGCAGTGTATCCCGGGACCAGGGGTTCTCTCTCCCACACAATAGCAGTGTATCCCGGGACCAGGGGTTCTCTCTCCCACACAAGAGCAGTGTATTCCGGGACCAGGGGTTCTCTCTCCCACACAATAGCAGTGTATCCCGGGACCAGGGGTTCTCTCTCCCACACAATAGCAGTGTATCCCGGGACCAGGGGTTCTCTCTCCCACGCAATAGCAGTGTATCCCGGGACCAGGGGTTCTCTCTCCCACGCAATAGCAGTGTATCCCGGGACCAGGGGTTCTCTCTCCCACACAATAGCAGTGTATCCCGGGACCAGGGGTTCTCTCTCCCACACAATAGCAGGGTATCCCGGGACCAGGGGTTCTCTCTCCCACACAATAGCAGTGTATCCCGGGACCAGGGGTTCTCTCTCCCACACAATGGCAGTGTATCCCGGGACCAGGGGTTCTCTCTCCCACACAATAGCAGTGTATCCCGGGACCAGGGGTTCTCTCTCCCACACAATGGCAGTGTATTCCGGGACCAGGGGTTCTCTCTCCCACACAATGACAGTGTATCCCGGGACCAGGGGTTCTCTCTCCCACACAATAGCAGTGTATCCCGGGGCCAGGGGTTCTCTCTCCCACACAATAGCAGTGTATTCCGGGACCAGAGGTTCTCTCTCCCACACAATAGCAGTGTATCCCGGGACCAGGGATTCTCTCTCCCACACAATGGCAGTGTATCCCGGGACCAGGGGTTCTCTCTCCCACACAATAGCAGTGTATCCCGGGGCCAGGGGTTCTCTCTCCCACACAATAGCAGTGTATCCCGGGACCGGGGGTTCTCTCTCCCACACAATAGCAGTGTATCCCGGGACCAGGGGTTCTCTCTCCCACACAATAGCAGTGTATCCCGGGACCGGGGGTTCTCTCTCCCACACAATAGCAGTTTATCCCGGGACCAGGGGTTCTCTCTCCCACACAATGGCAGTGTATCCCGGGACCAGGAGTTCTCTCTCCCACACAATAGCAGTGTATCCCGGGACCAGGGGTTCTCTCTCCCACACAATAGCAGTGTATACCGGGACCAGGGGTTCTCTCTCCCACACAATAGCAGTGTATCCCGGGACCAGGGGTTCTCTCTCCCACACAATAACAGTGTATCCCGGGACCAGGGGTTCTCTCTCCCACACAATAGCAGTGTATCCCGGGACCAGGGGTTCTCTCTCCCACACAACAGCAGTGTATCCCGGGACCAGGGGTTCTCTCTCCCACACAATAGCAGTGTATCCCGGGACCAGGGGTTCTCTCTCCCACACAATAGCAGTGTATCCCCCACGCAATAGCAGTGTATCCCGGGACCAGGGGTTCTCTCTCCCACACAATAGCAGTGTATCCCGGGACCAGGGGTTCTCTCTCCCACACAATAGCAGTGTATCCCGGGACCAGGGGTTCTCTCTCCCACACAATAGCAGTGTATCCCGGGACCAGGGGTTCTCTCTCCCACACAATAGCAGTGTATCCCGGGACCAGGGGTTCTCTCTCCCACACAATAACAGTGTATCCCGGGACCAGGGGTTCTCTCTCCCACACAATAGCAGTGTATCCCGGGACCAGGGGTTCTCTCTCCCACACAATAGCAGTGTATCCCGGGACCAGGGGTTCTCTCTCCCACACAATAGCAGTGTATCCCGGGACCAGGGGTTCTCTCTCCCACACAATAGCAGTGTATCCCGGGACCAGGGGTTCTCTCTCCCACACAATAGCAGTGTATCCCGGGACCAGGGGTTCTCTCTCCCACACAATAGCAGTGTATCCCGGGACCAGGGGTTCTCTCTCCCACACAATAGCGGTGTATCCCGGGACCAGGGGTTCTCTCTCCCACACAATAGCAGTGTATCCCGGGACCAGGGGTTCTCTCTCCCACACAATAGCAGTGTATCCCGGGACCAGGGGTTCTCTCTCCCACACAATAGCAGTGTATCCCGGGACCAGGAGTTCTCTCTCCCACACAATAGCAGGGTATCCCGGGACCAGGGGTTCTCTCTCCCACACAAGAGCAGTGTATTCCGGGACCAGGGGTTCTCTCTCCCACACAATAGCAGTGTATCCCGGGACCAGGGGTTCTCTCTCCCACACAATAGCAGTGTATCCCGGGACCAGGGGTTCTCTCTCCCACAAAATAGCAGTGTATCCCGGGACCAGGGGTTCTCTCTCCCACACAATAGCAGTGTATCCCGGGACCAGGGGTTCTCTCTCCCACACAATAGCAGGGTATCCCGGGACCAGGGGTTCTCTCTCCCACACAATAGCAGTGTATCCCGGGACCAGGGGTTCTCTCTCCCACGCAATAGCAGTGTATCCCGGGACCAGGGGTTCTCTCTCCCACACAATAGCAGTGTATCCCGGGACCAGGGGTTCTCTCTCCCACACAATAGCAGTGTATCCCGGGACCAGGGGTTCTCTCTCCCACACAATAGCAGTGTATCCCGGGACCAGGGGTTCTCTCTCCCACACAATAGCAGTGTATCCCGGGACCAGGGGTTCTCTCTCCCACACAATAACAGTGTATCCCGGGACCAGGGGTTCTCTCTCCCACACAATAGCAGTGTATCCCGGGACCAGGGGTTCTCTCTCCCACACAATAGCAGTGTATCCCGGGACCAGGGGTTCTCTCTCCCACACAATAGCAGTGTATCCCGGGACCAGGGGTTCTCTCTCCCACACAATAGCAGTGTATCCCGGGACCAGGGGTTCTCTCTCCCACACAATAGCAGTGTATCCCGGGACCAGGGGTTCTCTCTCCCACACAATAGCAGTGTATCCCGGGACCAGGGGTTCTCTCTCCCACACAATAGCGGTGTATCCCGGGACCAGGGGTTCTCTCTCCCACACAATAGCAGTGTATCCCGGGACCAGGGGTTCTCTCTCCCACACAATAGCAGTGTATCCCGGGACCAGGGGTTCTCTCTCCCACACAATAGCAGTGTATCCCGGGACCAGGAGTTCTCTCTCCCACACAATAGCAGGGTATCCCGGGACCAGGGGTTCTCTCTCCCACACAATAGCAGTGTATCCCGGGACCAGGGGTTCTCTCTCCCACACAATAGCGGTGTATCCCGGGACCAGGGGTTCTCTCTCCCACACAATGGCAGTGTATCCCGGGACCAGGGGTTCTCTCTCCCACACAATAGCAGTGTATCCCGGGGCCAGGGGTTCTCTCTCCCACACAATAGCAGTGTATCCCGGGGCCAGGGGTTCTCTCTCCCACACAATAGCAGTGTATCCCGGGGCCAGGGGTTCTCTCTCCCACACAATAGCAGTGTATCCCGGGGCCATGGGTTCTCTCTCCCACACAATAGCAGTGTATCCCGGGGCCAGGGGTTCTCTCTCCCACACAATAGCAGTGTATCCCGGGGCCAGGGGTTCTCTCTCCCACACAATAGCAGTGTATCCCGGGACCAGGGGTTCTCTCTCCCACACAATAGCAGTGTATCCCGGGACCAGGGGTTCTCTCTCCCACACAATTGCGGTGTATCCCGGGACCAGGGGTTCTCTCTCCCACACTATGGCAGTGTATCCCGGGACCAGGGGTTCTCTCTCCCACACAATAGCAGTGTATCCCGGGGCCAGGGGTTCTCTCTCCCACACAATAGCAGTGTATTCCGGGACCAGAGGTTCTCTCTCCCACACAATAGCAGTGTATCCCGGGACCAGGGATTCTCTCTCCCACACAATGGCAGTGTATCCCGGGACCAGGGGTTCTCTCTCCCACACAATAGCAGTGTATCCCGGGACCAGGGGTTCTCTCTCCCACACAATGGCAGTGTATCCCGGGACCAGGAGTTCTCTCTCCCACACAATAGCAGTGTATCCCGGGACCAGGGGTTCTCTCTCCCACACAATAGCAGTGTATCCCGGGACCGGGGGTTCTCTCTCCCACACAATAGCAGTGTATCCCGGGACCAGGGGTTCTCTCTCCCACACAATAGCAGGGTATCCCGGGACCAGGGGTTCTCTCTCCCACACAATAGCAGTGTATCCCGGGACCAGTTCTCTCTCCCACACAATAGCAGTGTATCCCGGGACCAGGGGTTCTCTCTCCCACACAATAGCAGTGTATCCCGGGACCAGGGGTTCTCTCTCCCACACAATAGCAGTGTATCCCGGGACCAGGGGTTCTCTCTCCCACACAATAGCAGTGTATCCCGGGACCAGGGGTTCTCTCTCCCACACAATAGCAGTGTATCCCGGGACCAGGGGTTCTCTCTCCCACACAATAGCAGTGTATCCCGGGACCAGGGGTTCTCTCTCCCACACAATAGCAGTGTATCCCGGGACCAGGGGTTCTCTCTCCCACACAATAGCAGTGTATCCCGGGACCAGGGGTTCTCTCTCCCACACAATAACAGTGTATCCCGGGACCAGGGGTTCTCTCTCCCACACAATAGCAGTGTATCCCGGGACCAGGGGTTCTCTCTCCCACACAATAGCAGTGTATCCCGGGACCAGGGGTTCTCTCTCCCACACAATAGCAGTGTATCCCGGGACCAGGGGTTCTCTCTCCCACACAATAGCAGTGTATCCCGGGACCAGGGGTTCTCTCTCCCACACAATAGCAGGGTATCCCGGGACCAGGGGTTCTCTCTCCCACACAATAGCAGTGTATCCCGGGACCAGGGGTTCTCTCTCCCACACAATAGCGGTGTATCCCGGGACCAGGGGTTCTCTCTCCCACACAATGGCAGTGTATCCCGGGACCAGGGGTTCTCTCTCCCACACAATAGCAGTGTATCCCGGGACCAGGGGTTCTCTCTCCCACACAATGGCAGTGTATCCCGGGACCAGGGGTTCTCTCTCCCACACAAGAGCAGTGTATTCCGGGACCAGGGGTTCTCTCTCCCACACAATAGCAGTGTATCCCGGGACCAGGGGTTCTCTCTCCCACACAATAGCAGTGTATCCCGGGACCAGGGGTTCCCTCTCCCACACAATAGCAGTGTATCCCGGGACCAGGGGTTCTCTCTCCCACAAAATAGCAGTGTATCCCGGGACCAGGGGTTCTCTCTCCCACACAATAGCAGTGTATCCCGGGACCAGGGGTTCTCTCTCCCACACAATAGCAGGGTATCCCGGGACCAGGGGTTCTCTCTCCCACACAATAGCAGTGTATCCCGGGACCAGGGGTTCTCTCTCCCACACAATAGCAGTGTATCCCGGGACCAGGGGTTCTCTCTCCCACACAATAGCAGTGTATCCCGGGACCAGGGGTTCTCTCTCCCACACAATAGCAGTGTATCCCGGGACCAGGGGTTCTCTCTCCCACACAATAGCAGGGTATCCCGGGACCAGGGGTTCTCTCTCCCACACAATAGCAGTGTATCCCGGGACCAGGGGTTCTCTCTCCCACACAATGGCAGTGTATCCCGGGACCAGGGGTTCTCTCTCCCACACAATAGCAGTGTATCCCGGGACCAGGGGTTCTCTCCCCCACACAATAGCAGTGTATCCCGGGACCAGGGGTTCTCTCTCCCACACAATGGCAGTGTATCCCGGGACCAGGGGTTCTCTCTCCCACACAATAGCAGTGTATCCCGGGACCAGGGGTTCTCTCTCCCACACAATGGCCAGTGTATCCCGGGACCAGGGGTTCTCTCTCCCACACAATAGCAGTGTATCCCGGGACCAGGGGTTCTCTCTCCCACACAATGGCAGTGTATCCCGGGACCAGGGGTTCTCTCTCCCACACAATGGCAGTGTATCCCGGGACCAGGGGTTCTCTCTCCCACACAATAGCAGTGTATCCCGGGACCAGGGGTTCTCTCTCCCACACAATGGCAGTGTATCCCGGGACCAGGGGTTCTCTCTCCCACACAATAGCAGTGTATCCCGGGACCAGGGGTTCTCTCTCCCACACAATAGCAGTGTATCCCGGGACCAGGGGTTCTCTCTCCCACACAATGGCCCGTGTATCCCGGGACCAGGGGTTCTCTCTCCCACACAATAGCAGTGTATCCCGGGACCAGGGGTTCTCTCTCCCACACAATGGCAGTGTATCCCGGGACCAGGGGTTCTCTCTCCCACACAATAGCAGTGTATTCCGGGACCAGTTCTCTCTCCCACACAATAGCAGTGTATCCCGGGACCAGGGGTTCTCTCTCCCACACAATAGCAGTGTATCCCGGGACCAGGGGTTCTCTCTCCCACACAATAGCAGTGTATCCCGGGACCAGGGGTTCTCTCTCCCACACAATAGCAGTGTATCCCGGGACCAGGGGTTCTCTCTCCCACACAATAGCAGTGTATCCCGGGACCAGGGGTTCTCTCTCCCACACAATAGCAGTGTATCCCGGGACCAGGGGTTCTCTCTCCCACACAATGGCAGTGTATCACGGGATCAGGGTCTTCCTTCCTTTCCCGGACTGCGCATACAACGCATGCCTAAAGCCATGTTGCTGTTGGCGAGGGCGAGCCAAGGAAAGTACGAGACAGGTTAGCCCCTGTCCCGTGTTTAACATAGCAACCCCGGGCCACTGCGCACTGAGGGTTTCACAAGCACGCCGCCCTCCCCAGGCAGCACGCTGGTAGTAGGGGTGGGGCAGTCGTGGGGTCGAGAAAGGGTGGGAAGGTGTGTGGTCAGGCAAGGGAGAGGCGAGGGATGTACAGTATTGGAGGCACCGACAGTGGCAGAGTTAGGCAAGGAGGGAAGCCTCCCGGATCAATACTGCCCCTCCTCCCCACCAAGCCGCCAGTGAACCCGCTCACATGACAGGCGGCTGTGCCAACCGGTTGATTCAGCGCCCCAGCTTTTTCTCGCTGGGGCTAGGGGGTGAATATGTTTAGCACGGCAGGACTCCGAGGAGGGGATTGGGGGGGGGGGGGGCATGGCTGCGCGCAAGGCGGAAGCGAAGGGCGACCGGAGAGGAGGTCGCGTATGGAATTTAGGCAGAGAGCCCAGCTCCGTCCTGGTGAGATATGCAGCCCGCCAGTATTACCTCGCCGTATTCACGAGGCTTCAAGGCTGACGGAAGCAGAATTTATTGTCGCCGCCGCCAAGAGACATCGAGTCGCCGTATAGCATCAGCAAGGGCAGGGTGGTGGGGCCTGGGGGTGGGACCGGGGGTGACAGCAGAGGGCGTCTGCCGGGTGATACCAGGCGGCAGTTGATTAATAAATGGCGAGCGCAAGGTCAGTCTGGGTAATAACGCCACATTCCGCTTATCATTGAGACCAACTCCTCCAACGTCTTGCCATCCCACAGATATGAGGTGAATCCAATCCAATGCATCAATCCAATATCGCAGCTATTCTACGTGCCGCAGTTCGTACATTAATGTACGGAGACGGCCCAACATGGCTGACCCCTTCGCTCTGCAGACATCCCCTATATATATGCAAGGACGCCAGCCCCCTGCGGCCAAGGCACGGTGACTGCGGCCTCTGCTGTCCGCCATGTTGGAGAGACCGGCATGACCGCTGTCCGGCGCTCCGTACCGACCACATCATCGCTAGCCCCGATAACATGTCGCCGCAGTCCAATGTCCCCGCCACATCCACTGCCCACGAAACTGGGTATTCCCCGCCAGACGGCCACGCAGTCTTGGCTGCGGTAATAATAATAATAATTACCAAGCTGGAGGGGTCTTCGTCTTCATTATGTATCACTGTTTATTCTAACCCAATGCGCATATCATTGATTTACAGCGGGCGTCCATCGTGCCAGCGATCTTCCCCTGTCACTCCCCACCCCTCCCTGATTATGAGGAGGAATTTTACATGACTATGTTTATTGATTCCGACTAGGGATAAACATAATGTGTGGAAGGCCGTGAAGAACTTTGACACCACTGCATAATGAACAAAGCCTGTCTGGCGACGAGTGGCTTGTGTTCCTGGCGCGTCGCTGGAGCAACACAATGAGAGACAAACGGATTGCTGACCCGCCCAGCAGTGAATGTCTTCAACAGGCCAAGCGGATTCTGGCCGGAGGTTGGATACATGTATGACGGCTCTCACCGGGGCGCCCACTTGGGGATGCAGTCCGGATATTTAAGCGGAGGAATCTGGCCGACATGTTTCCTGTGCTGCACTGTTTAACAGCATGGACTGTTTTATATTCCCGTCTCCAGTCATCTGCGATAGCTTCAAGACGCACCACGCATACCTGGTGAGCATCTGTATTAACGCCAGGGCGACAACATACTGCGACAGAGATTGATTTCCTAAAGGCATTACTATCGATAGCTGGTAAAGTTATATCACGCTCATAAAGCCTTCAAATCAACATATTACCGGGCGCCACAAGACGCTCTTGAGGAACACAAACATGGTTCTCTCAAGTCAACATGTCACACGACGCTATTGGGGAACACAAACATGGTTCTCTCAAGTCAACATGTCACACGACGCTATTGGGGAACACAAACATGGTTCTCTCAAGTTAACATGTCACACGACGCTATTGGGGAACACAAACATGGTTCTCTCAAGTCAACATGTCACACGACGCTATTGGGGAACACAAACATGGTTCTTTCAAGTCAACATGTCACACGACGCTATTGGGGAACACAAACATGGTTCTCTCAAGTCAACATGTCACACGACGCTATTGGGGAACACAAACATGGTTCTCTCAAGTTAACTTGTCACACGACGCTCTTAGGGAACACAAACATGGTTTCTCTCATGTCAACATGTCACACGACGCTCTTAGGGAACACAAACATGATTCTCAGTCTTAAGTCAACATGTCACACGACGCTCTTAGGGAACACAAACATGATTCTCAGTCATAAGTCAACATGTCACACGACGCTCTTAGGGAACACAAACATGGTTCTCTCAAGTTAACATGTCACACGACGCTCTTAGGGAACACAAACATGGTTCTCTCAAGTTAACATGTCACACGACGCTCTTAGGGAACACAAACATGGTTCTCTCATGTCAACATGTCACACGACGCTCTTAGGGAACACAAACATGATTCTCAGTCTTAAGTCAACATGTCACACGACGCTCTTGGGGAACACAAACATGATTCTCTCAAGTCAACATGTCACACGACGCTCTTGGGGAACACAAACATGGTTCTCAGTCTTAAGTCAACATGTCACACGACGCTCTTGGGGAACACAAACATGGTTCTCTCAAGTCAACATGTCACACGACGCTATTGGGGAACACAAACATGGTTCTCAGTCTTAAGTCAACATGTCACACGACGCTCTTGGGGAACACAAACATGGTTCTCAGTCTTAAGTCAACATGTCACACGACGCTCTTGGGGAACACAAACATGATTCTCTCAAGTCAACATGTCACACGACGCTATTGGGGAACACAAACATGGTTCTCTCAAGTCAACATGTCACACGACGCTCTTGGGGAACACAAACATGGTTCTCAGTCTTAAGTCAACATGTCACACGACGCTCTTGGGGAACACAAACATGATTCTCTCAAGTCAACATGTCACACGACGCTCTTGGGGAACACAAACATGATTCTCTCAAGTCAACATGTCATACGACGCTCTTGGGGAACACAAACATGATTCTCTCAAGTCAACATGTCACACGACGCTCTTAGGGAACACAAACATGGTTCTCTCAAGTTAACATGTCACACGACGCTCTTAGGGAACACAAACATGGTTCTCTCATGTCAACATGTCACACGACGCTCTTAGGGAACACAAACATGATTCTCAGTCTTAAGTCAACATGTCACACAACGCTCTTGGGGAACACAAACATGATTCTCTCAAGTCAACATGTCACACGACGCTCTTGGGGAACACAAACATGGTTCTCAGTCTTAAGTCAACATGTCACACGACGCTCTTGGGGAACACAAACATGGTTCTCTCAAGTCAACATGTCACACGACGCTCTTAGGGAACACAAACATGGTTCTCTCATGTCAACATGTCACACGACGCTCTTAGGGAACACAAACATGATTCTCAGTCTTAAGTCAACATGTCACACGACGCTCTTGGGGAACACAAACATGATTCTCTCAAGTCAACATGTCACACGACGCTCTTGGGGAACACAAACATGGTTCTCAGTCTTAAGTCAACATGTCACACGACGCTCTTGGGGAACACAAACATGGTTCTCTCAAGTCAACATGTCACACGACGCTATGGGGGAACACAAACATGGTTCTCTCAAGTCAACATGTCACACGACGCCCTTGGGAAATACAAACATGGTTCTCTCAAGTTAACATGTCACACGACGCTCTTAGGGAACACAAACATGGTTCTCTCAAGTTAACATGTCACACGACGCTATGGGGGAACACAAACATGGTTCTATCAAGTCAACATGTCACACGACGCCCTTGGGAAATACAAACATGGTTCTCTCAAGTTAACATGTCACACGACGCTCTTGGGGAACACAAACATGGTTCTCTCAAGTCAACATGTCACACGACGCTATGGGGGAACACAAACATGGTTCTATCAAGTCAACATGTCACACGACGCTCTTAGGGAACACAAACATGGTTCTCAGTCTTAAGTCAACATGTCACACGACGCTCTTGGGGAACACAAACATGGTTCTCTCAAGTCAACATGTCACACGACGCTATGGGGGAACACAAACATGGTTCTCTCAAGTTAACATGTCACACAACGCTCTTGGGGAACACAAACATGATTCTCAGTCTTAAGTCAACATGTCACACGACGCTCTTAGGGAACACAAACATGATTCTCAGTCATAAGTCAACATGTCACACGACGCTCTTAGGGAACACAAACATGGTTCTCTCAAGTTAACATGTCACACGACGCTCTTAGGGAACACAAACATGGTTCTCTCATGTCAACATGTCACACGACGCTCTTAGGGAACACAAACATGATTCTCAGTCTTAAGTCAACATGTCACACGACGCTCTTGGGGAACACAAACATGATTCTCTCAAGTCAACATGTCACACGACGCTCTTGGGGAACACAAACATGGTTCTCAGTCTTAAGTCAACATGTCACACGACGCTCTTGGGGAACACAAACATGATTCTCTCAAGTCAACATGTCATACGACGCTCTTGGGGAACACAAACATGATTCTCTCAAGTCAACATGTTACACGACGCTTTTAGGGAACACAAACATGGTTCTCTCAAGTTAACATGTCACACGACGCTCTTAGGGAACACAAACATGGTTCTCTCATGTCAACATGTCACACGACGCTCTTAGGGAACACAAACATGATTCTCAGTCTTAAGTCAACATGTCACACGACGCTCTTGGGGAACACAAACATGATTCTCTCAAGTCAACATGTCACACGACGCTCTTGGGGAACACAAACATGGTTCTCAGTCTTAAGTCAACATGTCACACGACGCTCTTGGGGAACACAAACATGATTCTCTCAAGTCAACATGTCACACGACGCTCTTGGGGAACACAAACATGGTTCTCAGTCTTAAGTCAACATGTCACACGACGCTCTTGGGGAACACAAACATGGTTCTCTCAAGTCAACATGTCACACGACGCTATGGGGGAACACAAACATGGTTCTATCAAGTCAACATGTCACACGACGCTCTTGGGGAACACAAACATGGTTCTCTCAAGTCAACATGTCACACGACGCTATGGGGGAACACAAACATGGTTCTATCAAGTCAACATGTCACACGACGCCCTTGGGAAATACAAACATGGTTCCCTCAAGTTAACATGTCACACGACGTTCTTGGGGAACACAAACATGGTTCTCTCAAGTCAACATGTCACACGACGCCCTTGGGAAATACAAACATGGTTCTCTCAAGTTAACATGTCACACGACGCTCTTGGGGAACACAAACATGGTTCTCTCAAGTCAACATGTCACACGACGCTATGGGGGAACACAAACATGGTTCTATCAAGTCACCATGTCACACGACGCCCTTGGGAAATACAAACATGGTTCTCTCAAGTCAACATGTCACACGACGCTATGGGGGAACACAAACATGGTTCTATCAAGTCAACATGTCACACGACGCTCTTAGGGAACACAAACATAGTTCTCAGTCTTAAGTCAACATGTCACACGACGCTCTTGGGGAACACAAACATGGTTCTCTCAAGTCAACATGTCACACGACGCTATGGGGGAACACAAACATGGTTCTCTCAAGTTAACATGTCACACAACGCTCTTGGGGAACACATACATGGTTCTCTCAAGTCAACATGTCACACGACGCTATGGGGGAACACAAACATGGTTCTATCAAGTCAACATGTCACACGACGCTATGGGGGAACACAAACATGGTTCTCTCAAGTTAACATGTCACACAACGCTCTTGGGGAACACATACATGGTTCTCTCAAGTCAACATGTCACACGACGCTCTTAGGGAACACAAACATGGTTTTATCAAGTCAACATGTCACACGACGCTATTAGCGAACATAAACATGGTTCTCTTGTCTTCAGGGAGGCGCAATGATATTCCGCTGACGACACGAATCAACACCTCCAGTATCCATAACAATACATCTAGGAAGGTGTCTGCAGTCCCCATGGCGACTTACATCGCCAAGGATACCATACAGGTTAGTGTTGGTGATATATTTTACATCAGAATCGCATACATTTATCAATTCAACTGCTAATACATTGGCTGTTTGCTGTTTATGAATGAACAAGATTGCCACCCTGATGAAAAATCCGATATCATTCGAATTGATATCGGTATTTTGTGAAGAGAATATTTTTACAGACCGATAACTGAGCTTATGTGGGATGGCAATTCTATGTGGGTACATAGCCACCCGTGTCAGTGTCACTTGAATGCTCTTCACGTCTCGCCAAGCACCAACGTTTTGCCGCCCGTTTGCAGCCCCCCGCCCCCCTCCCCCCTCTTCCCATCCTCTGCCTTCCCCTGCCATTAATGAATCACGGACGGATATTCATAGAACGACGATCACCCCCGCCATCCCTCCTGGTCCCTGGTCCACCCGGACTCGGGAACAAAAGCAAATCACAGCATCCACGGTATGAATGATATACAACGGCGGCCAGTGTCTGGCGGGGGGCTTAGCGGGCACTGGCCGGGTGGCGCGGAGCCCGCGCGGCGGGGTGGGGAGTCGGGCGGGGGCAGCGACAGACAGGCGGTGTAAGGCAGCACCCCCTCTCAGCCCTCCTCCCACAGCCTACGACCCTCCTGCCTCCTTTAATTGACGTATCGGTAAAAGGAAAGGCAGCCCACGAGCGCCGACTGGGAGGGGTTCTCGTTGCCATGGAAACGGACTGGCACTGGGAGGCAGTCGGCGCTGCCAGCCACGTTATTATCTTCCCCGAACGCAATGTCCATTTTCGACAAGCGTGCATGTATAAATATCCTTACTATGGGCCCACTCACATCATCCACAGCTTCTAGCCGGGGTATCTACGCAGCACGAGTGGCTGCCTAACTGTGCTAATATTGGTTACAAAATATAAAATGTGCTGTTTCCCTCTTGGCTGGGTATATATATGGTTTCATATATAGGCCTATACTACAGAGCCTACACAGTCGCTTCAGTGCCACACGCCATGCCAGGCTTTGTCGAAGCGCAGCTGTGACTGTGTAGACCACCTACCGAACTGAAAGGCACCAGGACACATGCCCATATATTACAGGCCTAACTCGCGTACCATGGTAGGATTAGTATGCAGTCCCGGCCCCCGATAAAATCCACCCACCCACTGCAAGTATTGAGCTTCGTAGTACCATTTATGAATGGAACGTGCCTTCATCTATCAACATCCAATATCTAAATTATGCTAATATTGCCGGCCACATGGGCAATGTCACTGAGTGCGCAGAGCCAGCCAGTCCAACACAACATCAGGCAGATTATCTCCCCTGACGTCCCATGGTTATCAGACTGCGTTCATAATAATGCCAAAGTATTTCAAGACACAACGGCATGCCAGCTCAGCTGTAGAGCGACATTGCGTCTAACATATTAACACTGATAGATTGGACTAACAAGCCCCCAACCTTGTGTTGGGCATTGGTTGTCAAAGCTATAACACTGACTGATAAGATCGGGTCTCTGGCCGTTAATTACCACTGCAGTTCTGAAGGTGGCACCGTAGTAAGGCGAACATGAGGCGTTAACTGTGGTCTACATGCCTACGTCATATTTAGTTGACAATCACATGTAGGCCTACTTACTTAATTTAGATATAAATTTCATTTACAGATCCAAGTAGATCTATTTGATAATAAGTATTATCCATTTCCTTAGTAAATCAATAGGCAATAATAAGACGGAAAAAGAGCCTATATGGTATGTAAGTAGGTATAACTGCCGTGCAATCTATTACAATTAATACTCAATGACCCAGCCTACTAACTAACGTAAGGCTTCTTATAATAATATAATCGCTGAATAGTATTAACATATTATTGAGTCTGAACCAAAATAACACTCACACGCACTGACAGCGACACGCGACACTGCTCAATGAAGTCCGCATAATTATTACAATTTCGTATTATCTTTTCTCGTAGCACATGTATATAAATTATGATAATAGTGAGCACATTTGGTTTGTACACAAACCCAGGGTCGACTGAACATGTACAACCTACCTTACACTTTTCCACGCTCACCACCCAGGAATGGCAGGAAAGCGATGCGTAATGTGAGCAATTTCTGGGAAGCTGGCAGGGAGCGTAGCCTGGCAGCAGTGCCAGTGGCAGAGGCTTTGTCTAGCCGCTAGATTCGCAGAGGATGCCCGCCGCAAGCAGCCGGCAGCCAGCGAACAATAATAAACCCACTGTCACTTCAGTGTCAAAACCACATGTATAATTTTAATAAATTATGCTAATTACACTCCCGATATATCGTAATATTACAGCAGCTCCGAACGCACAGGTGACAATGCATCAGCATCCTAATCCCTGGTCCTATTAAAAACACATCATTGCTGTTGAAATATGATGTTTTAGCGTGCAAGTTTCAGAAGACTCCGACTGAAATCGACATGGACGGGGAGAAGATGCCGATTATGCAAATGAGATTCACTGGAGCTCAAGGGGAGCATTCATTGATGTGTACCTCACGGTCGTTTGTTACGTGTGATCATTTCAATAAATTATAGGCAAGATGTGGTCAAAGTAATCATTGAGTGCTATCCTTTACGATGATATGGATATCTGTTTGACTGTATCATTCCAAAATACAAATTTACTCGTGTGACTGAGAAAAGTAAACCTCCCTCCCAACATACAGTTTTCCTCTCGCTTTAGTGACGATTGCTTCGCCAATAAAGTAGATAGGCACTTGAGTCTCACGATCTGTCATTAATCTATGCACGTTTGCTTATTTGCCAATTAGCTGTGTCGTCCAAATTTTAACAAAATGCAGAAAGGTGCGTTTTAGGCTGTGTTATGAATTGGGGTTTATGGCAATATTCTTACTGCATCAAAACAAAGTAAAGCGGTCAAGTCACGTGGAAAATGGCGGAAATGAGAGACGAAGAGTCGGGCGGTGACTTGGTGCGCCAACTTTTTCTCTAACTGATACTTATTCGAACCATCTTTTTATACTTGTGCCTGTTGTCACAGTTCTTCCTTGCATTCTTATGTAATTGATACTTTGCTAGCTTAAACTGTTCATGTACAGATGCACAGATCTAGCATATGTATGTTTTGACAGCTCTGCCTCTGACCAGCTGACTGACTGGTCTGCTGTGCCTGTGGCTGTGTCACTGTGTCTGTGTGTGACTGTGTCACTGGTCACATTGTGTGTGCATCAGCAAAGACCTGCATGGCCAGAACCTAGCCCTGTATATTCTAACATGCCCTGCGGCCAGTGAAACATGTTACAGGGGTTGCCAGAACCTAATTAGTAAAATTGAGCTGTAAGGTTTAAGCCTATTTTCCCTGCTGGACTATTTGACCGCCAATGCCTTGGCATGGGGATGGGGGGTAAAGTTTGTTGGGGGGGTTTGGTAGTCAATGTTTGAGAGGGTAGAGGCATGCCCAGGTGAAGAGGGATTGAGATAGCTGGTTGTTATCATCAGCTTGTTATCAGCTGAAATCTGGCAGCTGGGGCGATCAATGCGAGAGGGCATCACTGAGCAGAAGTGTCAGCCAAATCAGCTCAGCAACGTACATCAGCATAGAGAGTTGGACCTCCCAGGGTTCAATGAACTGGCTGCCTGAAGTAGCGAGATAGGGTCCCCAGGGTGCACACAGGCTTGAAAAGTGCTTCAATTTTGACTGATGCCTGGAAAAGATCATAGAATTACCAAAACAGGCCTTGAGGTTGATCCAATGTACTTGAATTTGCTTCAGAATAGGGCAGTTACAATGAAAAGTGCTTGATTTAAAAGTGGACCGGGCACTGGCAAAGACCCAAGAAAAAATAAAACAAAAGCTGGCAGAATTGAAGAAGTAGCAATTAATAAAAGTAAAGGAATTAAATACAATAAATGCTGTTGGTTGGTAATAAATAAATGTGAACATTGCCTTCTTGTTGTCATTCCTTACTTCCACATATCAAAGATTGTATGCATAAAATTTAGTCCCAAGTTTTGCTATTTGTATGCTTAAAATAGACCAGAGAAGGTAAAAATTGTCCTTGAAAAGTCCTTGAATTGTTTTAGTGCTTGCCTTAAAAAGGCTTGAATTTGATGGAACCTTGCCTGTATGAATCCTGGGTCCCATTCCCCAGCCACATATGAGGCCTACACCCCTTTCCCCTTCACAATTCCACAGTTAAATCTTCCAGCAGTCATAACGGATCGTGGTAAAATTGGGCCTACATTGTTCATTAACCACACATACTGTGGTTGAAGTTTACTTACAAAAATTGCCTTTTGTCTTATGTTACATTCTGAGACTGGGAGAGTCTTGTCCCTTTGTCGTGACCATTACTTATGAGTCTCCTTGTTTGACAAGGTGACTGAAACTTTAATAACAAATCAATGGTTAAAGTTACTATTTAACCAAATTTGGCAGGGAGGGTTGCATCATTGGAGTGAGGTGCCTTCACTGTTGGGACAGCAGTAAGCGCTATAACCCCCCCCCCCCCCCCCCGCAAGGCAGCTTTACAGTCTGTGAATATTACAGCAAAGCAGAAATTTCATTATATTCTCCAGGAAGAAGATGAAGAGGAATATAGTGAATCGGAGGAAGAAGAAGAGGTATGTTTTGGATATATGTGATAACTTTAGGGCTCACAAAAAAGTGAGCATCAGATTGTATGAGAGATAATTCTGAGTGGGGGTAGCCATGTTGCATGTAAATTTTAAGAAGATGTCCAAGTCTCATGTTGACTTTAAGAAGAGGTCCAGGTCACATGTCAATTTTAAGAAGAGGTCCAATATCAAGTGTCGATTTTACAGCAGCCCCAATGTCGCATTTTAAGAATAGGTCTATGTTTAGTGTTGATTTCAAGGCAGCCCCAATGGCGCATTGTCGATTTTAAGGCAGCTTCAATGTTGCATTGTTGATTGTAAACATTGCTGTGTCGCTGTGTCGAAAAAAGGGCCTCTGGGGACCTATCAATCGGAATGCAACTTGCCAAACATATAATATGATAAAACATATGATAAAACAATTGGAAAAAATTGTAAAGCAGCAAGTAGATATATTAGTAAAACCATTGAACAGTCAGTATGAAACCTTGTATAATGCAGAAGATCACTTTAAGACCCTGATAATCACCTTTGATAATGTAAAAGATAGATACTACATTTATGTTTTTTGATTGTCCACATACAGGTAGTATGGTTCATGCTGTAAACCACTTTTCTTCCTTCCTTCCAGGCAGAACCCAAGCTCAAGTATGAGAGGATCAGTAATGACTTGTCATCCATTTTGAGCAAGGATGCGGCTAGCTGCATGGCAGTCCACCCCAAGGTTGGTCCAGTCAGTCTTCGCTGACTAAGTCTAGGTATCTACCATATATATATACAACAGGAAAAGTAACGTGATATCAACCTAAATAGCAAGGCCTTCATTTTGAGAGAATGGAAACATTACATGATTGATGAGCAGTTCATGGTTCAGTGTATGGTGCTGCAGCTGATTCAGATGTTTGTATGTTCATAATGTCACTGTTTGCTTGATACATCCATCTGCAAAGTTATATGAGACTGATTCAACTTGTTTTGTTATTTATGTCTTATTCCATGTAGTTTCTGGCGCTGGGAACTCACTGGGGAGTCATTCATATTTTGGACCACATAGGGAATAACATCCGAAGCAAAGAACTGCCTGCAGTAAGTACACATAACACCAGTCATAGGTTTAAAGGCGGTCATGTGTTATCGTTTCTCTGTACTGTAGGTCATACCAGTACTTCGAGATGTCATGGGGAGACACCCAATGTGATTACCATCATGACCATGGTATATTTATTGCAGGATTACCATGGTATATTTATTGAATGATTACCATGGTATATTTATTCAATGATGACCATGGTATATTTATTCAATGATTACCATGGTATATTTATTCAATGATGACCATGGTATATTTATTCAATGATGACCATGGTATATTTATTCAATGATTACCACAGTATATTTATTCAATGATTACCATGGTATGTTTTTGAAGTGATTACAGTGCCATTGTATACTTATAGAATTAATACACTGATGATTATGGTATATTAAGAGGCTAATTACCATGGTATGTTTATAGAATGAGTACCAGTCTGTTTCAGTCTCCTTTCTTTTAGTAGGTACAGAAACATTGTGCATTACGCGGTTGTACTTTCAGCACACGACTACAGTGAATCAGATATCCATTGATGATAATGGAGACTACATCGCCAGTTGTTCTGATGATGGACGGGTAAGTTCAGCCCTCAGTTTAATAATCCATGAACTATCATTTCCACCATCTGTAAATTGTGCAGTCCTCTCAAGAAAGGGTATCTGTATAAGCTTAGCAACATAAACTATAGTATTGAGACGCTTAAGTCGTAGACGTTACGGCAGTGATTACCTTACCGTTGGTCGTGTCCTTCCTGCTCCTTTGGCGTTGGTTATCTCTGAACTTGCGTTATTTGAGGTTTGCAAGTATGTTTTTGTCGATGCTCCATCATCTGTGCATTGTGGTCTCCAGGTGGTTATCAATGGCTTGTACACGACCGAGAACAATCAAGTCATCAACTTTGACCGCCCCATCAAGGCAGTAGCTCTGGACCCTGTCTTCTACAGGTCTGGCAGCGGCAAACAGTTTGTCTCTGGTGATGATAAGGTAGGGTGCAGGGAGAGGGGGGAGGACGCTTAATTATTGCATCTTGGTGTGAGATCCATGACCAGTTACTTTGAAAAGGAAAGCGTTTAAGTGAAGGACCTTTTATTTGTATATATTGAAGGATATTAATGTATTAATGATGATATGAT
This sequence comes from Arenicola marina, assembly GCA_964019135.1. Lineage (NCBI taxonomy): Eukaryota > Metazoa > Annelida > Polychaeta > Arenicolidae > Arenicola > Arenicola marina. The sequence goes on along the minus strand of OZ025259.1, from coordinate 37,032,474 downwards.
AATGGTATGATAAAGTTTTATTTACTGTCGGTATGTAAAAGTCAACAATGAACATTAGCACCAGTGATATTGACCGACAATGATAAAATGACCTGAGCTGATTAAATATATGTACATATGATAATGAAAATATAACAACCATTGCATCTCTTTAAACCTTATCCCTGAAGGTGTGGGAATGCTATGCTGCGCTCCATGTGTAACCTGGGTGGTCTGAATTGGCTGAGAGTATCTGAACGCGGTATCATATTCCATGTTAAGGCATTGTGCACAGTTTGCTTTATTACACCGTGTAAGCTATCACCGTCTTTTAGTTAACTAATAGCGCGCTCTCTAATTGAAGCAAGGTGTACTGGCCACTCTCCCTACTTCTTTACGCCTCTGCAAAGGGGTACGAACTGGTTGAAGGTTCTCCTCCACCCACCAGACTTGCACGTGGGCAGGGTAGTAGCCAGGATGTTGTTGTTGCAGCTGGTGCACCACGAGAAGGGATTCCTCAGTCGCCACAAGACGACCGTGCTGCACCAGGCCGAGGGGCCCATCAGGAACATCAAGTGGAAAGGCAGCTTCATCGCTTGGACAAACGATGTGGCGAGTCACTGTCCTGTTATCCAGTCTTATGTTCCAAATATGTTCTTATCCAATAGTGCACTTTACTATTTAGAATCGATAAACCGCGTAGATAATATCTATATTATGTCGACATATAGAAGTTAATCTTGTGTTTCCTTCTATATTTGATTCATAAATAATAACGATTAAGAGGATTTTTTTTTTTTTTTTTAAATATGGCTGTAGATGTTTTTCGATTTAGCTACACATGTATTTATCGATCTGGGGCATAAACGCTTATTGTGTTCTTCCCTCGTATTGCATTATAATACCCTATGCATAGTTTATATAACACACCAATGTATTTATTCCCATTTTCATCTTTCCTGACAGGGCGTTAAAGTATACGATACAAGTTCTAAGAAGCGAATCACCTTTATTGCTAAGGACTCACCCAGGTTGGTTACGTAGCTTACCGGTACTCGCCACTGATCCAGCCACAGCGAAATCTGTCCTACCAGCCTTGCACGCAAAGAAACCGCTAGAAACAGGCTTTAAAATCTGAACTACCTTTTGCGCGTACAATGACTCCACCCTGCGATGCGGGCGGTGTAAGTGATCTTCACTCTCTTTACAGCTTACGACCGGAATTGTATCGTTGCAACCTTTGCTGGAAGGATGAACGAACACTTCTGATTGGCTGGGCTGACAACGTGAAAGTGTGTGTGGTCAAAGACCGGGCGCTACAGGATGAGAGAGACCTCCCGACCAGATACGTTGAGATAGGTAGGGCTTCAAGCGGCCTGGATCATATAGATAGTACACTGCAGGTAATTTAATGGTATATGCATGATATGAGATAATCAATTTTGAAGATATGCGTAGGACAGTGTGTATAACATGCTTAATGATGTAGGTATAACACTAGATAAGGTGTTGAGCATAGGTATGACATTGCAGAGAGGGACACGTGTTTCATGGTGTGCGCCATGTTGTTTCTCTGCAGTGTACATGTTCAGCACCAAGTTCATGGTGGCTGGCCTCGCGCCTCATGGCAACCACCTCGTACTGCTGGCCTATGACGAACAGGGTGTACAGCAAGAGGTAAGCGGAGAGCAACGGCTCCAACTACTTTACATCTAGAAGAAGAAGAAGTTTATTTCGTACTTAAGCTGGCCTCCAGCCATGGCACAAATAACAACCGACATACACATACAGCAGACAGATGGCAATACGCCACTGGGAGAAACAGCTCTGTCCTCCGTTTAGAGGCAGTGGTAATGTATTTACACAGGTTATACGATGTCGTTTCGTCGCCACTATTCATTAGATCAATAAAAGCTTCAGTCGTTGGATTGTCAATATATCTAGCTCCAAGCAGTTTCCTTCGCAGATCAGAGTACAATTTACAGAAAATGTAATTGGGATTCGACTTCATCAAAGGCCTTCGACTTTACAATTAAGATATATGTAATTACCAATGACGTGTTCCAACAACTGTTCCTAGTGACCAGTGCCAGTACTTTTCGTCGTCAGGGGGGCAAGCTGGTGGCGAACCGGCCACATCTGCGCATCGTCGACCCCCAGATGGACGACTACGAGGACATCTCCAACGACGCCCTGTCCATCCGGGGCTTCCACGAGTATCGCTCCAACGACTACCACCTCGGTGGGTCCACGGCCAGGCCGTGCTGGCACAACCAGCGCCACCACACGCCCGGGCCGTGCCATGGCAACCAGCGCCACCACACGGCCAGACCGTGCTATGGCAACCAGCGCCACCACACGGCCAGGCCGTGCCATGGCAACCAGCGCCACCACACGACCAGACCGTGCTATGGCAACCAGCGCCAGCACACCAGGCCGTGCTATGGCAACCAACGCCAGCACACGGCCAGGCCGTGCCATGGCAACCAGCGCCACCACACGGCCAGGCCGTGCTATCGCAACCAGCGCCAGCACACCAGGCCGTGCTATGGCAACCAACGCCAGCACACGGCCAGGCCGTGCCATGGCAACCAGCGCCACCACACGGCAAGGCCGTGCCATGGCAACCAGCGCCACCACACGGCCAGTCCGTGCCATGGCAACCAACGCCACCACACGGCCATGCCGTGCCATGGCAACCAGCCTCACCACACGGCCAGGCCGTGCCATGGCAACCAGCGCCACCACACGGCCAAGCCGTGCCATGGTAACCAGCGCCACCACACGGGCAGGCCGTGCTATGGCAACCAGCGCCACCACACGGCTATGTCATGCCATGGCAACCAGCGACACAACACACTGTAGGGCATGTTAAAGTTGCATATCGAGCTATTTCCCGTCAAAATACAAACAAGAACCAGTCCTTGAATCATCCAAAATTTCTTTTGTCTATATTCCACGCATGCCAGACTGCCAAATGCAGTCTCTTAGCCTTGCCCGTGATATCAAGTTACCACAGGTTTTCAACTTAGTGGCAAACGTCATCAGTTTGTGTGCTTTGCGATGCTTTGGTATTATTAGCAGTGCCGCGACAGAGTTCTGCAGTGTCTCGGGATAGACACGTTTGCCACACCACAGCCGAAACGGCAATGTTTATTAGATTTCTGAATTTATAGAATGAAACAATCGAGCTTTTTGCAACTTGTTATGACAGGAAAAGCTTGACAAGCAGCTTTAAATGCTTGTAGCTCTCACATCTTATCATGTGTCGGGCGCTGTGATTGGTAGGTAAGCTGAAGAGTATCTCATAAGACGGCTTGGTGTTTTAATATGAATATGTTATTTTTGTAAGGGTTCTGGGTGTTGTGGTCCTCAGGGTTTGTGCCTGTGAGTGATATCCAGTGCCTGTTACCAAGTGGGCGGTGTGCACTTTCTGCGTAGATTCCGCCATAACTTCTCCGTCTGGTGTTTGATGTTACAGAATACTTGGCAGAAGACGACATGTACTTCATCGTCAGTCCCAAGGACGTGGTGGTGGCCAGACAGCGCGACAAGGACGACCACATCGCCTGGCTACTAGAACACGAGCTCTTCGAGGTCAGTATTAACAAGGTCAAGGACGACCACATCGCCTGGCTTCTGGAACACGAGCTCTTCGAGGTCAGTATTAACAAGGCCAAGGACGACCACATCGCCTGGCTTCTGGAACACGAGCTCTTCGAGGTCAGTATTAACAAGGTCAAGGACGACCACATCGCCTGGCTTCTGGAACACGAGCTCTTCGAGGTCAGTATTAACAAGGTCAAGGACGACCACATCACCTGGCTTCTGGAACACGAGCTCTTCGAGGTCAGTATTAACAAGGTCAAGGACGACCACATCGCCTGGCTTCTGGAACACGAGCTCTTCGAGGTCAGTATTAACAAGGTCAAGGACGACCACATCGCCTGGCTTCTGGAACACGAGCTCTTCGAGGTCAGTATTAACAAGGTCAAGGACGACCACATCGCCTGGCTTCTGGAACACGAGCTCTTCGAGGTCAGTATTAACAAGGTCAAGGACGACCACATCGCCTGGCTTCTGGAACACGAGCTCTTCGAGGTCAGTATTAACAAGGTCAAGGACGACCACATCGCCTGGCTTCTGGAACACGAGCTCTTCGAGGTCAGTATTAACAAGGTCAAGGACGACCACATCGCCTGGCTTCTGGAACACGAGCTCTTCGAGGTCAGTATTAACAAGGTCAAGGACGACCACATCGCCTGGCTTCTGGAACACGAGCTCTTCGAGGTCAGTATTAACAAGGTCAAGGACGACCACATCGCCTGGCTTCTGGAACACGAGCTCTTCGAGGTCAGTATTAACAAGGTCAAGGACGACCACATCGCCTGGCTTCTGGAACACGAGCTCTTCGAGGTCAGTATTAACAAGGTCAAGGACGACCACATCACCTGGCCTCTGGAACACGAGCTCTTCGAGGTCAGTATTAACAAGGTCAAGGACGACCACATCGCCTGGCTTCTGGAACACGAGCTCTTCGATGTCAGTAATAACAAGGTCAAGGACGACCACATCGCCTGGCTTCTGGAACACGAGCTCTTCGAGGTCAGTATTAACAAGGTCAAGGACGACCACATCAGCTGGCTTCAGGAAAAAAAAGGGAGGGTCAGTATTAACAAGGTCAAGGACGACCACATCACCTGGCTTCTGGAACACGAGCTCTTCGAGGTCAGTATTAACAAGGTCAAGGACGACCACATCGCCTGGCTTCTGGAACACGAGCTCTTCGAGGTCAGTAATACCAAGGTCAAGGACGACCACATCAGCTGGCTTCTGGAACACGAGCTCTTCGAGGTCAGTATTAACAAGGTCAAGGACGACCACATGGCCTGGCTTTTGGAACACGAGCTCTTCGAGGTCAGTATTAACAAGGTCAAGGACGACCACATCGCCTGGCTTCTGGAACACGAGCTCTTCGAGGTCAGTATTAACAAGGTCAAGGACGACCACATCAGCTGGCTTCTGGAACACGAGCTCTTCGAGGTCAGTATTAACAAGGTCAAGGACGACCACATCGCCTGGCTTCTGGAACACGAGCTCTTCGAGGTCAGTATTAACAAGGTCAAGGACGACCACATCAGCTGGCTTCTGGAACACGAGCTCTTCGAGGTCAGTATTGACAAGGTCAAGGACGACCACATCGCCTGGCTTCTGGAACACGAGCTCTTCGAGGTCAGTATTAACAAGGTCAAGGACGACCACATCGCCTGGCTTCTGGAACACGAGCTCTTCGAGGTCAGTATTAACAAGGTCAAGGACGACCACATCACCTGGCTTCTGGAACACGAGCTCTTCGAGGTCAGTATTAACTAGGTCAAGGACGACCACGTCACCTAGTTTCTGGAACACGAGCTCTTCGAAGTCAGTTATACAAGGTCCAGGACGACCATATCACGTGGTTGTTTAAACACGAATGTTGGAGCAGTTCTTCTCCGTTACCCCTTGCATCTTTCTTGGACCAATATAGCCTTCAAGCACACAAAAACAGCCTAAAACACCAACATTTCATTTCATTTAAACCGTGTGACATAGCTGTAAGGTTTGTTTCTGTTCCAGGATGCGATGTCAATGGCTTCTGAACACGGAAAGGAACTGAAGAGGCACAATCTCCAAGTGAGTAGTGATGATAATATAGGAGAAAACAGTACTTTTGTTCATTAACGCCACTGCCAATCTGAGAGTATGTGAAGTATTTAAAGTGGTGTGCTGCCAAACCTGATATGGGAACGAGAATCACAAAACATTAAAGTGGAGGTGGCGATAGGCGCGGATAGAACATTTTGGGCTAGGTTCAAGTTTTACGGTCGGTAAGGGGGGGTGGGGGGGGGGGTGAAGTCGAAAAAGGGGACGTGATTCCAAAGATAGCGTACAGTTGAAGTGGTCCAGACCCCCTGGAAACCTCCCCGTCCCCCTGGATGAGACGTGCACGGTATGTGTAGAGAGGTTCCCCCGTGTGGCCCCCTACCGAGGCGTCTCCATCGCGATGGGGGGCCAGCCCGGTAGCTCAGTGGGCTAGAGCGCTCGCATTGAGTGCTCTGGTCACCTGAGAGCCTAACGCCACGTGGATCGGTGGTTCGAGCCCCGCTGTGGTTATGTCTGTGTGGTCGCAGGATCAAGACCCAATGTCCTTCTTCGCAAAGAGTAGGGGCCGGGCAACCCCCTGGAGACATGGCTCCCCTCTCTCTTCCTTGTCCCATTGTCATTGACGTGATATGACCAAACGTGGTTAAAGCGTCCTGAATATACCACCAACAGCCATAACGCTGGTGTTGATCTGCCGCAGGACATCGGGCGGCAGCACCTGGAGCACCTGTTGGACACCCGGCAGTACGACGAGGCGGCCCGGCGCTGTGTCAAGGTGCTCGGCAAGCACAAGAACCTCTGGGAGGAGGAGGTCTGGAAGTTTGCACATATACAGCAGCTCAAGGTGAGCGACTCGTCCTCGTTACGGGCTAGGTCGGTATGATGTGTGGGGACCCGCCCCCTCCGTACGGTCAGTGTGCAGGGGCTGCTGGGTGTAAGGGGCGGGGTCCGTGCGGTGAGTGTGTAGGGGCTGCTGGGTGTAAGGGGCGGGGTCCGTGCGGTGAGTGTGTAGGGGCTGCTGGGTGTAAGGGGCGGGGTCTGTGCGGTGAGTGTGCAGGGGCTGCTGGGTGTAAGGGGCGGGGTCTGTGCGGTGAGTGTGCAGGGGCTTCTGGGTGTAAGGGGCGGGGTCCGTGCGGTGAGTGTGTAGGGGCTGCTGGGTGTAAGGGGCGGGGTCGGTGCGGTGAGTGTGTAGGGGCTGCTGGGTGTAAGGAGCGGGGTCTGTGCGGTCAGTGTGCAGGGGCTGCTGGGTGTAAGGGGCGGGGTCCGTGCGGTGAGTGTGCAGGGGCTGCTGGGTGTAAGGGGCGGGGCCCGTGCGGTGAGTGTGCAGGGACTGCTGGGTGTAAGGGGCGGGGTCCGTGCGGTGAGTGTGTAGGGGCTGCTGGGTGTAAGGGGCGGGGTTTGTGCGGTGAGTGTGTAGGGGCTGCTGGGTGTAAGGGGCGGGGTCTGTGCGGTGAGTGTGCAGGGGCTGCTGGGTGTAAGGGGCGGGGTTTGTGCGGTGAGTGTGTAGGGGCTGCTGGGTGTAAGGGGCGGGGTCTGTGCGGTGAGTGTGTAGGGGCTGCTGGGTGTAGGGGGCGGGGTCTGTGCGGTGAGTGTGTAGGGGCTGCTGGGTGTAATGGGCGTGGTCTGTGCGGTGAGTGTGTAGGGGCTGCTGGGTGTAAGGGGCGTGGTCTGTGCGGTGAGTGTGTAGGGGCTGCTGGGTGTAAGGGGCGGGGTCTGTGCGGTCAGTGTGCAGGGGCTGCTGCGTGTAAGGGGCGGGGTCCGTGCGGTGAGTGTGTAGGGGCTGCTGGGTGTAAGGGGCGGGGTCCGTGCGGTGAGTGTGTAGGGGCTGCTGGGTGTAAGGGGCGGGGTCTGTGCGGTGAGTGTGCAGGGGTTGCTGCGTGTAAGGGGCGGGGTCTGTGCGGTGAGTGTGTAGGGGCTGCTGCGTGTAAGGGGCGGGGTCTGTGCGGTGAGTGTGCAGGGGCTGCTGGGTGTAAGGGGCGGGGTCCGTGCGGTGAGTGTGTAGGGGCTTCTGGGTGTAAGGGGCGGGGTCTGTGCGGTGAGTGTGCAGGGGCTGCTGGGTGTAAGGGGCGGTGAGTGTGCAGGGGCTGCTGCGTGTAAGGGGCGGGGTCTGTGCGGTGAGTGTGCAGGGACTGCTGGGTGTAAGGGGCGGGGTCCGTGCGGTGAGTGTGTAGGGGCTTCTGGGTGTAAGGGGCGGGGTCTGTGCGGTGAGTGTGCAGGGGCTGCTGGGTGTAAGGGGCGGGGTCTGTGCGGTGAGTGTGTAGGGGCTGCTGGGTGTAAGGGGCGGGGTCCGTGCGGTGAGTGTGTAGGGGCTGCTGGGTGTAAGGGGCGGGGTCCGTGCGGTGAGTGTGTAGGGGCTGCTGGGTGTAAGGGGCGGGGTCGGTGCGGTGAGTGTGTAGGGGCTGCTGGGTGTAAGGAGCGGGGTCTGTGCGGTCAGTGTGCAGGGGCTGCTGGGTGTAAGGGGCGGGGTCCGTGCGGTGAGTGTGTAGGGGCTGCTGGGTGTAAGGGGCGGGGTCCGTGCGGTGAGTGTGTAGGGGCTGCTGGGTGTAAGGAGCGGGGTCTGTGCGGTGAGTGTGCAGGGGCTGCTGGGTGTAAGGGGCGGGGTCTGTGCGGTGAGTGTGCAGGGGCTGCTGGGTGTAAGGGGCGGGGTCCGTGCGGTGAGTGTGTAGGGGCTGCTGGGTGTAAGGGGCGGGGTCCGTGCGGTGAGTGTGTAGGGGCTGCTGGGTGTAAGGGGCGGGGTCTGTGCGGTCAGTGTGCAGGGGCTGCTGGGTGTAAGGGGCGGGGTCTGTGCGGTCAGTGTGCAGGGGCTGCTGCGTGTAAGGGGCGGGGTCTGTGCGGTGAGTGTGTAGGGGCTGCTGGGTGTAAGGGGCGGTGTCCGTGCGGTGAGTGTGCAGGGACTGCTGCGTGTAAGGGGCGGGGTCTGTGCGGTGAGTGTGCAGGGGCTGCTGGGTGTAAGGGGCGGGGTTTGTGCGGTGAGTGTGTAGGGGCTGCTGGGTGTAAGGGGCGGGGTCTGTGCGGTGAGTGTGCAGGGGTTGCTGGGTGTAAGGGGCGGGGTCTGTGCGGTGAGTGTGCAGGGGTTGCTGGGTGTAAGGGGCGGGGTCTGTGCGGTGAGTGTGCAGGGGCTGCTGCGTGTAAGGGGCGGGGTCTGTGCGGTGAGTGTGTAGGGGCTGCTGGGTGTAAGGGGCGGGGTCCGTGCGGTGAGTGTGCAGGGGCTGCTGGGTGTAAGGGGCGGGGCCCGTGCGGTGAGTGTGCAGGGACTGCTGGGTGTAAGGGGCGGGGTCCGTGCGGTGAGTGTGTAGGGGCTGCTGGGTGTAAGGGGCGGGGTTTGTGCGGTGAGTGTGTAGGGGCTGCTGGGTGTAAGGGGCGGGGTCTGTGCGGTGAGTGTGCAGGGGCTGCTGGGTGTAAGGGGCGGGGTTTGTGCGGTGAGTGTGTAGGGGCTGCTGGGTGTAAGGGGCGGGGTCTGTGCGGTGAGTGTGTAGGGGCTGCTGGGTGTAGGGGGCGGGGTCTGTGCGGTGAGTGTGTAGGGGCTGCTGGGTGTAATGGGCGTGGTCTGTGCGGTGAGTGTGTAGGGGCTGCTGGGTGTAAGGGGCGTGGTCTGTGCGGTGAGTGTGTAGGGGCTGCTGGGTGTAAGGGGCGGGGTCTGTGCGGTCAGTGTGCAGGGGCTGCTGGGTGTAAGGGGCGGGGTCCGTGCGGTGAGTGTGTAGGGGCTGCTGGGTGTAAGGGGCGGGGTCCGTGCGGTGAGTGTGTAGGGGCTGCTGGGTGTAAGGGGCGGGGTCTGTGCGGTGAGTGTGCAGGGGTTGCTGCGTGTAAGGGGCGGGGTCTGTGCGGTGAGTGTGTAGGGGCTGCTGCGTGTAAGGGGCGGGGTCTGTGCGGTGAGTGCAGGGGCTGCTGGGTGTAAGGGGCGGGGTCCGTGCGGTGAGTGTGTAGGGGCTTCTGGGTGTAAGGGGCGGGGTCTGTGCGGTGAGTGTGCAGGGGCTGCTGGGTGTAAGGGGCGGTGAGTGTGCAGGGGCTGCTGCGTGTAAGGGGCGGGGTCTGTGCGGTGAGTGTGCAGGGACTGCTGGGTGTAAGGGGCGGGGTCCGTGCGGTGAGTGTGTAGGGGCTTCTGGGTGTAAGGGGCGGGGTCTGTGCGGTGAGTGTGCAGGGGCTGCTGGGTGTAAGGGGCGGGGTCTGTGCGGTGAGTGTGTAGGGGCTGCTGGGTGTAAGGGGCGGGGTCCGTGCGGTGAGTGTGTAGGGGCTGCTGGGTGTAAGGGGCGGGGTCTGTGCGGTGAGTGTGTAGGGGCTGCTGGGTGTAAGGGGCGGGGTCTGTGCGGTCAGTGTGCAGGGGCTGCTGCGTGTAAGGGGCGGGGTCCGTGCGGTGAGTGTGTAGGGGCTGCTGGGTGTAAGGGGCGGGGTCCGTGCGGTGAGTGTGTAGGGGCTGCTGGGTGTAAGGGGCGGGGTCTGTGCGGTGAGTGTGCAGGGGTTGCTGCGTGTAAGGGGCGGGGTCTGTGCGGTGAGTGTGTAGGGGCTGCTGCGTGTAAGGGGCGGGGTCTGTGCGGTGAGTGTGCAGGGGCTTCTGGGTGTAAGGGGCGGGGTCCGTGCGGTGACTGTGTAGGGGCTGCTGGGTGTAAGGGGCGGGGTCTGTGCGGTGAGTGTGCAGGGGCTGCTGGGTGTAAGGGGCGGGGTTTGTGCGGGTTAGTGTGTAGGGGCTGCTGGGTGTAAGGGGCGGGGTCTGTGCGGTGAGTGTGTAGGGGCTGCTGGGTGTAGGGGGCGGGGTCTGTGCGGTGAGTGTGTAGGGGCTGCTGGGTGTAATGGGCGTGGTCTGTGCGGTGAGTGTGCAGGGGCTGCTGGGTGTAAGGGGCGGGGTCTGTGCGGTGAGTGTGCAGGGGCTGCTGGGTGTAAGGGGCGGGGTCCGTGCGGTGAGTGTGTAGGGGCTGCTGGGTGTAAGGGGCGGGGTCCGTGCGGTGAGTGTGTAGGGGCTGCTGGGTGTAAGGGGCGGGGTCTGTGCGGTCAGTGTGCAGGGGCTGCTGGGTGTAAGGGGCGGGGTCTGTGCGGTCAGTGTGCAGGGGCTGCTGCGTGTAAGGGGCGGGGTCTGTGCGGTGAGTGTGTAGGGGCTGCTGGGTGTAAGGGGCGGTGTCCGTGCGGTGAGTGTGCAGGGACTGCTGCGTGTAAGGGGCGGGGTCTGTGCGGTGAGTGTGCAGGGGCTGCTGGGTGTAAGGGGCGGGGTTTGTGCGGTGAGTGTGTAGGGGCTGCTGGGTGTAAGGGGCGGGGTCTGTGCGGTGAGTGTGCAGGGGTTGCTGGGTGTAAGGGGCGGGGTCTGTGCGGTGAGTGTGCAGGGGTTGCTGGGTGTAAGGGGCGGGGTCTGTGCGGTGAGTGTGCAGGGGCTGCTGCGTGTAAGGGGCGGGGTCTGTGCGGTGAGTGTGTAGGGGCTGCTGGGTGTAAGGGGCGGGGTCCGTGCGGTGAGTGTGCAGGGGCTGCTGGGTGTAAGGGGCGGGGCCCGTGCGGTGAGTGTGCAGGGACTGCTGGGTGTAAGGGGCGGGGTCCGTGCGGTGAGTGTGTAGGGGCTGCTGGGTGTAAGGGGCGGGGTTTGTGCGGTGAGTGTGTAGGGGCTGCTGGGTGTAAGGGGCGGGGTCTGTGCGGTGAGTGTGCAGGGGCTGCTGGGTGTAAGGGGCGGGGTTTGTGCGGGTTAGTGTGTAGGGGCTGCTGGGTGTAAGGGGCGGGGTCTGTGCGGTGAGTGTGTAGGGGCTGCTGGGTGTAGGGGGCGGGGTCTGTGCGGTGAGTGTGTAGGGGCTGCTGGGTGTAATGGGCGTGGTCTGTGCGGTGAGTGTGTAGGGGCTGCTGGGTGTAAGGGGCGTGGTCTGTGCGGTGAGTGTGTAGGGGCTGCTGGGTGTAAGGGGCGGGGTCTGTGCGGTCAGTGTGCAGGGGCTGCTGCGTGTAAGGGGCGGGGTCCGTGCGGTGAGTGTGTAGGGGCTGCTGGGTGTAAGGGGCGGGGTCCGTGCGGTGAGTGTGTAGGGGCTGCTGGGTGTAAGGGGCGGGGTCTGTGCGGTGAGTGTGCAGGGGTTGCTGCGTGTAAGGGGCGGGGTCTGTGCGGTGAGTGTGTAGGGGCTGCTGCGTGTAAGGGGCGGGGTCTGTGCGGTGAGTGTGCAGGGGCTGCTGGGTGTAAGGGGCGGGGTCCGTGCGGTGAGTGTGTAGGGGCTTCTGGGTGTAAGGGGCGGGGTCTGTGCGGTGAGTGTGCAGGGGCTGCTGGGTGTAAGGGGCGGTGAGTGTGCAGGGGCTGCTGCGTGTAAGGGGCGGGGTCTGTGCGGTGAGTGTGCAGGGACTGCTGGGTGTAAGGGGCGGGGTCCGTGCGGTGAGTGTGTAGGGGCTTCTGGGTGTAAGGGGCGGGGTCTGTGCGGTGAGTGTGCAGGGGCTGCTGGGTGTAAGGGGCGGGGTCTGTGCGGTGAGTGTGTAGGGGCTGCTGGGTGTAAGGGGCGGGGTCCGTGCGGTGAGTGTGTAGGGGCTGCTGGGTGTAAGGGGCGGGGTCTGTGCGGTGAGTGTGTAGGGGCTGCTGGGTGTAAGGGGCGGGGTCTGTGCGGTCAGTGTGCAGGGGCTGCTGCGTGTAAGGGGCGGGGTCCGTGCGGTGAGTGTGTAGGGGCTGCTGGGTGTAAGGGGCGGGGTCCGTGCGGTGAGTGTGTAGGGGCTGCTGGGTGTAAGGGGCGGGGTCTGTGCGGTGAGTGTGCAGGGGTTGCTGCGTGTAAGGGGCGGGGTCTGTGCGGTGAGTGTGTAGGGGCTGCTGCGTGTAAGGGGCGGGGTCTGTGCGGTGAGTGTGCAGGGGCTGCTGGGTGTAAGGGGCGGGGTCCGTGCGGTGAGTGTGTAGGGGCTTCTGGGTGTAAGGGGCGGGGTCTGTGCGGTGAGTGTGCAGGGGCTGCTGGGTGTAAGGGGCGGTGAGTGTGCAGGGGCTGCTGCGTGTAAGGGGCGGGGTCTGTGCGGTGAGTGTGCAGGGACTGCTGGGTGTAAGGGGCGGGGTCCGTGCGGTGAGTGTGTAGGGGCTTCTGGGTGTAAGGGGCGGGGTCTGTGCGGTGAGTGTGCAGGGGCTGCTGGGTGTAAGGGGCGGGGTCTGTGCGGTGAGTGTGCAGGGGCTGCTGCGTGTAAGGGGCGGGGTATGTGCGGTGAGTGTGTAGGGGCTGCTGGGTGTAAGGGGCGGGGTCCGTGCGGTGAGTGTGTAGGGGCTGCTGGGTGTAAGGGGCGGGGTCTGTGCGGTGAGTGTGCAGGGGCTGCTGGGTGTAAGGGGCGGGGTCCGTGCGGTGAGTGTGTAGGGGCTGCTGGGTGTAAGGGGCGGGGTCCGTGCGGTGAGTGTGTAGGGGCTGCTGGGTGTAAGGGGCGGGGTCTGTGCGGTCAGTGTGCAGGGGCTGCTGGGTGTAAGGGGCGGGGTCTGTGCGGTCAGTGTGCAGGGGCTGCTGCGTGTAAGGGGCGGTGTCTGTGCGGTGAGTGTGTAGGGGCTGCTGGGTGTAAGGGGCGGTGTCCGTGCGGTGAGTGTGCAGGGGCTGCTGGGTGTAAGGGGCGGGGTCCGTGCGGTGAGTGTGCAGGGACTGCTGGGTGTAAGGGGCGGGGTCCGTGCGGTGAGTGTGTAGGGGCTTCTGGGTGTAAGGGGCGGGGTCTGTGCGGTGAGTGTGCAGGGGCTGCTGGGTGTAAGGGGCGGGGTCTGTGCGGTGAGTGTGCAGGGGCTGCTGCGTGTAAGGGGCGGGGTATGTGCGGTGAGTGTGTAGGGGCTGCTGGGTGTAAGGGGCGGGGTCCGTGCGGTGAGTGTGTAGGGGCTGCTGGGTGTAAGGGGCGGGGTCCGTGCTGTGAGTGTGTAGGGGCTGCTGGGTGTAAGGGACGGGGTCTGTGCGGTGAGTGTGTAGGGGCTGCTGGGTGTAAGGGGCGAGGTCCGTGCGGTGAGTGTGTAGGGGCTGCTGGGTGTAAGGGGCGGGGTCCGTGCGGTGAGTGTGTAGGGGCTGCTGGGTGTAAGGGGCGGGGTCTGTGCGGTGAATGTAGGGGCTGCTGGGTGTAAGGGGCGGGGTCCGTGCGGTGAGTGTAGGGGCTGCTGGGTGTAAGGGGCGGGGTCCGTGCGGTGAGTGTAGGGGCTGCTGGGTGTAAGGGGCGGGGTCCGTGCGGTGAGTGTGTAGGGGCTGCTGGGTGTAAGGGGCGGGGCCTGTGTGGTGAGTGTGTAGGGGCTGCTGGATGTAAGGGGCGGGGTCCGTGCGGTGAGTGTGTAGGGGCTGCTGGGTGTAAGGGGCGGGGCCTGTGTGGTGAGTGTGTAGGGGCTGCTGCGTGTAAGGGGCGGGGTCCGTGCGGTGAGTGTGCAGGGGCTGCTGCGTGTAAGGGGCGGGGTCTGTGCGGTGAGTGTGCAGGGGCTGCTGGGTGTAAGGGGCGGGGTCTGTGCGGTGAGTGTGTAGGGGCTGCTGGGTGTAAGGGGCAGGGTCTGTGCGGTGAGTGTGCAGGGGCTGCTGCGTGTAAGGGGCAGGGTCTGTGCGATGAGTGTAGGGGCTGCCGGGTGTAAGGAGCGGGGTCTGTGCGGTGAGTGTGCAGGGGCTGCTGGGTGTAAGGGGCGGGGTCTGTGCGGTGAGTGTGCAGGGGCTGCTGCGTGTAAGGGGCAGGGTCTGTGCGATGAGTGTAGGGGCTGCCGGGTGTAAGGAGCGGGGTCTGTGCGGTGAGTGTGCAGGGGCTGCCGGGTGTAAGGAGCGGGGTCTGGGCGGTGAGTGTGCAGGGGCTGCTGCGTGTAAGGGGCGTGGTCTGTGCGGTGAGTGTGCAGGGGCTGCTGCGTGTAAGGGGCGGGGTCTGTGCGGTGAGTGTGCAGAGGCTGCTGCGTGTAAGGGGCGGGGTCTGTGCGGTGAGTGTGTAGGGGCTGCTGCGTGTAAGGGGCGTGGTCTGTGCGGTGAGTGTGCAGGGGCTGCTGCGTGTAAGGGGCGGGGTCTGTGCGGTGAGTGTGTAGGGGCTGCTGCGTGTAAGGGGCGTGGTCTGTGCGGTGAGTGTGCAGGGGCTGCTGCGTGTAAGGGGCGGGGTCTGTGCGGTGAGTGTGTAGGGGCTGCTGCGTGTAAGAGGCGGGGTCTGTGCGGTGAGTGTGCAGAGGCTGCTGGGTGTAAGAGGCGTGGTGTGTGCGGTGAGTGTGCAGGGGCTGCTGGGTGTAAGGGGCGGGGTCTGTGCGGTGAGTGTGCAGGGGCTGCTGGGTGTAAGGGGCGTGGTGTGTGCGGTGAGTGTGCAGGGGCTGCTGGGTGTAAGGGGCGGGGTCTGTGCGGTGAGTGTGCAGGGGCTGCTGGGTGTAAGGGGCGTGGTGTGTGCGGTGAGTGTGCAGGGGCTGCTGGGTGTAAGGGGCGGGGTCTGTGCGGTGAGTGTGCAGGGGCTGCTGGGTGTAAGGGGCGTGGTGTGTGCGGTGAGTGTGCAGGGGCTGCTGGGTGTAAGGGGCGGGGTCTGTGCGGTGAGTGTGCAGGGGCTGCTGCGTGTAAGAGGCGGGGTCTGTGCGGTGAGTGTGCAGGGGCTGCTGGGTGTAAGGGGCGGGGTCTGTGCGGTGAGTGTGCAGGGGCTGCTGGGTGTAAGGGGCGGGGTGTGTGCGGTGAGTGTGCAGGGGCTGCTGGGTGTAAGGGGCGGGGTCTGTGCGGTGAGTGTGCAGGGGCTGCTGCGTGTAAGAGGCGGGGTCTGTGCGGTGAGTGTGCAGGGGCTGCTGGGTGTAAGGGGCGTGGTGTGTGCGGTGAGTGTGCAGGGGCTGCTGGGTGTAAGGGGCGGGGTCTGTGCGGTGAGTGTGCAGGGGCTGCCGGGTGTAAGGAGCGGGGTCTGGGCGGTGAGTGTGCAGGGGCTGCTGCGTGTAAGGGGCGTGGTCTGTGCGGTGAGTGTGCAGGGGCTGCTGCGTGTAAGGGGCGGGGTCTGTGCGGTGAGTGTGCAGAGGCTGCTGCGTGTAAGGGGCGGGGTCTGTGCGGTGAGTGTGTAGGGGCTGCTGCGTGTAAGGGGCGTGGTCTGTGCGGTGAGTGTGCAGGGGCTGCTGCGTGTAAGGGGCGGGGTCTGTGCGGTGAGTGTGTAGGGGCTGCTGCGTGTAAGGGGCGTGGTCTGTGCGGTGAGTGTGCAGGGGCTGCTGCGTGTAAGGGGCGGGGTCTGTGCGGTGAGTGTGTAGGGGCTGCTGCGTGTAAGAGGCGGGGTCTGTGCGGTGAGTGTGCAGAGGCTGCTGGGTGTAAGAGGCGTGGTGTGTGCGGTGAGTGTGCAGGGGCTGCTGGGTGTAAGGGGCGGGGTCTGTGCGGTGAGTGTGCAGGGGCTGCTGGGTGTAAGGGGCGTGGTGTGTGCGGTGAGTGTGCAGGGGCTGCTGGGTGTAAGGGGCGGGGTCTGTGCGGTGAGTGTGCAGGGGCTGCTGGGTGTAAGGGGCGTGGTGTGTGCGGTGAGTGTGCAGGGGCTGCTGGGTGTAAGGGGCGGGGTCTGTGCGGTGAGTGTGCAGGGGCTGCTGGGTGTAAGGGGCGTGGTGTGTGCGGTGAGTGTGCAGGGGCTGCTGGGTGTAAGGGGCGGGGTCTGTGCGGTGAGTGTGCAGGGGCTGCTGCGTGTAAGAGGCGGGGTCTGTGCGGTGAGTGTGCAGGGGCTGCTGGGTGTAAGGGGCGGGGTCTGTGCGGTGAGTGTGCAGGGGCTGCTGGGTGTAAGGGGCGGGGTGTGTGCGGTGAGTGTGCAGGGGCTGCTGGGTGTAAGGGGCGGGGTCTGTGCGGTGAGTGTGCAGGGGCTGCTGCGTGTAAGAGGCGGGGTCTGTGCGGTGAGTGTGCAGGGGCTGCTGGGTGTAAGGGGCGTGGTGTGTGCGGTGAGTGTGCAGGGGCTGCTGGGTGTAAGGGGCGGGGTCTGTGCGGTGAGTGTGCAGGGGCTGCTGCGTGTAAGAGGCGGGGTCTGTGCGGTGAGTGTGCAGGGGCTGCTGGGTGTAAGGGGCGGGGTATGTGCGGTGAGTGTGTAGGGGCTGCTGCGTGTAAGAGGCGGGGTCTGTGCGGTGAGTGTGCAGGGGCTGCTGGGTGTAAGGGGCGGGGTCTGTGCGGTGAGTGTGCAGGGGCTGCTGGGTGTAAGGGGCGTGGTGTGTGCGGTGAGTGTGCAGGGGCTGCTGGGTGTAAGGGGCGGGGTCTGTGCGGTGAGTGTGCAGGGGCTGCTGCGTGTAAGAGGCGGGGTCTGTGCGGTGAGTGTGCAGGGGCTGCTGGGTGTAAGGGGCGTGGTGTGTGCGGTGAGTGTGCAGGGGCTGCTGGGTGTAAGGGGCGGGGTCTGTGCGGTGAGTGTGCAGGGGCTGCTGCGTGTAAGAGGCGGGGTCTGTGCGGTGAGTGTGCAGGGGCTGCTGGGTGTAAGGGGCGGGGTATGTGCGGTGAGTGTGTAGGGGCTGCTGCGTGTAAGAGGCGGGGTCTGTGCGGTGAGTGTGTAGGGGCTGCTGGGTGTAAGGGGCGGGGTCCGTGCGGTGAGTGTGTAGGGGCTGCTGCGTGTAAGAGGCGGGGTATGTGCGGTGAGTGTGTAGGGGCTGCTGGGTGTAAGGGGCGGGGTATGTGCGGTGAGTGTGTAGGGGCTGCTGCGTGTAAGAGGCGGGGTCTGTGCGGTGAGTGTGTAGGGGCTGCTGGGTGTAAGGGGCGGGGTATGTGCGGTGAGTGTGTAGGGGCTGCTGCGTGTAAGAGGCGGGGTCTGTGCGGTGAGTGTGCAGGGGCTGCTGGGTGTAAGGGGCGGGGTCTGTGCGGTGAGTGTAGGGGCTGCTGGGTGTAAGGGGCGGGGTCTATCTGCCAAGAGCTGTTTTGTTATTCATCGTCATAATTCTTCGCCTCTAGCATTATTGTCGTTGTCAGCCCTGTATGTACAGCCTTGTATGTACAGCAGTGTGTGTACAGCCCTATAGATACAGCCATATATGTACAGCCCTGTATGTACAGCCTTGTATGTACAGCCATGTATGTACAGCCATGTATGTACAGCCATGTATGTACAGCCATGTATGTACAGCCATGTATGTACAGCCCTCTATGTACAGCCATGTATGTACAGCCCTGTATGTACAGCCATGTATGTACAGCCATGTATGTACAGCCATGTATGTACAGCCATGTATGTACAGCCATGTATGTACAGCCCTGTATGTTCAGCCTTGTATGTACAGCCATGTATGTACAGCCATGTATGTACAGCCATGTATGTACAGCCATGTATGTACAGCCCTCTATGTACAGCCATGTATGTACAGCCATGTGTGTACAGCCTTGTATGTACAGCCATGTATGTACAGCAGTGTGTGTACAGCCCTGTATGTACAGCAGTGTGTGTACAGCCCTATATGTACAGCCATATATGTACAGCCATGTATGTACAGCCCTGTATGTTCAGCCTTGTATGTACAGCCATGTATGTACAGCCCTCTATGTACAGCCATGTGTGTACAGCCCTGTATGTACAGCCATGTATGTACAGCCATGTGTGTACAGCCTTGTATGTACAGCCATGTATGTACAGCCATGTATGTACAGCCCTGTGTGTCTCACTCCCCGCTCTCTGTCTCCAGGCCCTGGCGCCATACCTGCCACAGCGAGAACCGATGCTGTCTCCCGAGATCTACGAGATGGTCCTCAACGAGTTCCTGCAGACTGACCACGAGGTACAGCCGACCCCCTGTGGCCTATAGAGGCCCGCCCACGCTGGCCTATAGTG
The DNA here is from genome assembly GCA_964019135.1 of Arenicola marina. Classification (NCBI taxonomy): domain Eukaryota; kingdom Metazoa; phylum Annelida; class Polychaeta; family Arenicolidae; genus Arenicola; species Arenicola marina. The sequence continues at coordinate 37,014,237 of OZ025259.1, read as the reverse complement.
GTATGAGGTACAGCCAGGCAGTCAGCTCTGCTATAAGGTGCTATAAGAGACGTACACGATCTGCGACATGGTAGAAATCTACAGCTTAAATTGTATGACACGGACATGTTTTACACGTAACCATGACACATTGTGACGTTAGGTGTTTGTCTGTCTGTGCAGGGGTTTCAGCAGCTGATCAAGGAGTGGCCCTCGGACATCTACAACATCCAGACCCTGGTCACCGCCGTGCTCGACCGCCTGGACCGCGAGCGCAACAACGCCGTGCTGCTCCAGTGTCTGGGAGAACTGTGAGTCCGTGAGGAGAGGTGGGGGGGGGGGGGGCGTGACAACGCCGTGCTGCTCCAGTGTCTGGGAGAACTGTGAGTCACTGAGGAGAGGTGGGGGGGGCGTGACAACGCCGTGCTGCTCCAGTGTCTGGGAGAACTGTGAGTCCGTGAGGAGAGGTGGGGGGGGGGGGGGCGTGACAACGCCGTGCTGCTCCAGTGTCTGGGAGAACTGTAAGTCTGTGACGAGGGGTGGGGGGGGGGAGCTTGACAACGCCGTGCTGCTCCAGTGTCTGGGAGAACTGTGAATCCGTGAGGAGAGGTGGGGGGGGGGCGTGACAACGCCGTGCTGCTCCAGTGTCTGGGAGAACTGTGAGTCTGTGAGGAGGGGTGGGGGGGGGGCTTGACAACGCCGTGCTGCTCCAGTGTCTGGGAGAACTGTGAGTCTGTGAGGAGGGGTGGGGGGGGGGGCTTGACAACGCCGTGCTGCTCCAGTGTCTGGGAGAACTGTGAGTCTGTGAGGAGGGGTGGGGGGGGGGGCGTGACAACGCCGTGCTGCTCCAGTGTCTGGGAGAACTGTGAGTCTGTGAGGAGGGGTGGGGGGGGGGGCTTGACAACGCCGTGCTGCTCCAGTGTCTGGGAGAACTGTAAGTCTGTGAGGAGGGGTGGGGGGGGGGGGGAGCTTGACAACGCCGTGCTGCTCCAGTGTCTGGGAGAACTGTGAATCCGTGAGGAGAGGTGGGGGGGGGGCGTGACAACGCCGTGCTGCTCCAGTGTCTGGGAGAACTGTAAGTCTGTGAGGAGGGGTGGGGTGGGAGCTTGACAACGCCGTGCTGCTCCAGTGTCTGGGAGAACTGTGAGTCCGTGAGGAGAGGGTGGGGGCGTGACAACGCCGTGCTGCTCCAGTGTCTGGGAGAACTGTAAGTCTGTGAGGAGGGGTGGGGTGGGAGCTTGACAACGCCGTGCTGCTCCAGTGTCTGGGAGAACTGTGAGTCCGTGAGGAGAGGGTGGGAGCTTGACAACGCCGTGCTGCTCCAGTGTCTGGGAGAACTGTAAGTCTGTGAGGAGGGGTGGGGTGGGAGCTTGACAACGCCGTGCTGCTCCAGTGTCTGGGA